>CAUYTI010091198.1:0-21994 GCA_963575145.1 Galago senegalensis | reverse complement strand
GCCCACCTCAACTCCTGGCTATTTTTTGGTTGCAGCCGTAATTGTTGTTTGGCGGGCCTGTGGCTGGTGCCTTAGCCACCTGAGCCACAGACACTGAGCCCCAGTCTAGAATATTTTATTGTAGCCTAAATGAAATAAGATAGTGACAAAAAAAAAAAAGGACTCAAATGTCTAAAATCAGTAATGAAAGAAGAGACAACACTACTAACCTTATAGAAATAAAAATGATAGCAAGGAAATACTATGAAGTATATGCCAATAACACAGATGAAATGGACAGATTCCTACAAAGACACAGACTACAAACATTGACTAAAGTGCAATATCTAAATAAGCCTATGACAAGGAAAGAGACTCAGCGCCCACAGCTCAGTGGTTAGGGCGCCAGCCATGTACACTGGGCTGGTGGGCTCAAACCCAGCTCAGGCCTACCAAACAACAATAACAACTACAACAAAAAAACAGCCAGACATTGTGGCAGGCACCTATAGTCCCAACTACTCGGGAGGCTGAGGCAAGAGAATCGCTTAAGCCCAAGAGTGTGAGGTTGCTGTGAGCTGGCATGCCAGCATGGCACTATACCAAGAACGACATAATGAGACTGTCTCCAAAAAAAAAAAAAAAGACCCTGTCTCTTAAAAAAAAAAGAAAGAAAGAAAAGAAAGTAAAAAAGAGGCTAGGCTCCTGTGGCTCAAGTGGCTAAGGTGCCAGCTACATTCACCTAAGGTGGTGGGTTTGAATCCAGCCCTGGCCGCCAAACAACAATGATGGCTACAACCAAAAAAAAAAAAAAAAAATAGTCAGCCATTGTGGTGGGCACCTGTGGTCTCAGCTACTTGGGAGGCTGAGGCAGAAGACTCACTTGAGCCCAGGAGTTGGAGGTTGCTGTGAGCTGTGAGGCCACGGCACTCTACCTAGGGCGACAGCTTGAGGCTCTGTCTCCAAAAAGAACCAAAGAGTAAGCCAAAACTCAAACTGTAATCACAAGAGCCAATCTTGGAAAGTAAAGGTGAGACTTTCAAGATTGGGCTTTAGCTCTGAGAGGAAGGAACCAGACCTTGGAGATTTGAAGGAAAACCTCCTATATGACGCCAGGATACTCGAAGATTACATTCCCAGTGAAAAGGTGATAGGAATAACAACCTACTAAAAAGGGAGAAAACAAATACTTTACCAGTTTCTCTGTAGTTCAAAGTAAAGAAAACCATCTCCTTAGGCAATCAGAACCATGAGCCTATTCAACAGATGTATGTGTATGTGTGAAATCTCATTTGGTTCTCCTCACTATTTTCATAGTTCACCAACCTTCAGCTTAGTGACATTCTGGAGGAGCTGGTAGAAACAAATGTAATACCCTCCCTACCAGGCCATATGTGTAACCCAAACCATCTTGGAGTTCAGCAATAAAGATACCACATATGCAGTAAGGTCAGAAGCCAAATGCAAACATGTGACAAACAGTATACATGAGATAGAATCAGGAACAGAAATAGAAACCCACAAACTTTAAATAATACAATGTAATGAAGTCTTTAAAATAAATATGCTAAAAATTAATAAGAACTGAAAATAAGATTCAATATATAATATAAGGAAAAAAGACAATACAAAAAACCAAGCAGACTCAAAAAGGAGCAGAAAACCAAAGGATTTCTCAACAGACGGCAAAAATGACAAACACAGCCAAATTGAGTAAGGCAATTTTCATTACGGGTATAAAATTTATTTATTTTATTTTATTTTTTATTTTAGAGACAGAGTCTCACTTTGTCACCCTAGGTAGAATGCTATGGCATCATACCTCACAGCAACCTCAAACTCTTGGATTCAACTGATCCTCCTGCCTCTGCCTCCCAACTAGCTGGGACTACAGGTGCCCACCACAACGCTCAGCTAATTTTTTCTATTTTTAGTAGAGATGGGGTCTCACTCTTGCTCAGACTGGTCTCCAACTCCTGAGTTCAGGCAATCCACCCACATTGACCTCCCAGAGTTCTAGGATTAAAGGTGCGAGCCACCCCTATTGGTACAAAATTTCAATTAGAGGTTGTTTAGGGACAAAATATTCACATGAGCTTTGTGTGAGATACTCTGGGACGTTCACACAACAAAATCACTTGATGCATTTCTCAGAATGTATCCTCATTGTTAAGTGACACATAACTGTGTTATAAAAGCTGGTATTACTTATCTAAAGAAGTATGAAAAAACAAAAAAATAGTAACTTAAATTATAGAACAACTACCTATATTTCATTCCATAAAGATCCAATAATTTATATTCTTCCCCTATGGATTTTTGTCCTACCCATTCGTAACCCATTATTGCAAAAAATGCCTGCTGTGTTAAAGATGCCAAATAAAATTTTTTATCATTCACTGTTTTATGCTGTACCTTCTTTTGTTCATGTCCAACTAGCATTAGATGACCTTTCATTTACCAAAGTTTCAGCTGAACATGTTGAAGCATTTAGGAAAGGTTGAACAATGACAGCATTCCCTTAGTGGCAGAGGAGGTACCACATGGGAAACATGCTCTCCTAAGTGAGCACTCCATAAACACTGCCTTCATCTTTGACTATGACTTTCACATGCTTTGCTTAAATCTAGCTGTTAACTAGCAATCAGCCTGGCAATTTAGTCTATTCTATTAAAACTTTGGGGAAAAAAGTAATTAAGATATTGTGACACTTCGTTGTGCTTAAGACAACAGTGAACAATTAGTTTTAAAATTTGAATATACCCTTTGGAGGCCAAGAAAAACAATCTTTCTCTTCTCTTATACCTGACCCAAAAATTAAGTCCTGATTTAAACAAAGCAAAAATATACTTACAGAACTAGCATCGACATCACTGTGGATGGCAACCGTCTTAATGCCCATCTTCTTGCAAGTTTTAATAACCTATTTTAAAATCAGTGTTACTTATTAGTATTTCATATTTGAAAAGATTTAATAATCAATTTCATCAAGTAAAATGGAAAATTAAATTAAATTTCTACTCACCCTACATGCAATTTCTCCTCTATTAGCAACAAGAATTTTATCAAAAGTCTGAAGAGAGAAAAAAAGTATTAGAAATTGTTACTCTTACTTTGGGGCCAGAAAACACCAAATTTTTCCAAACTATATTGTGAATTATATTCACAATTAACAGTGAATATATTCCTAAGAAACATTACTTCCTACAGTAATATTAAATGTTATAAATAATATGTTCATTTACAACCAAAGATCTACTAAACTCATCTGGTAGGCTCAGGATCTATACTTACTTTGTTAAAGCATCAATTGACTAGGTTAATTTATTCTTAAGTAGACTAAAGGTCTGTCTATAAATTCCCTTGCCAAAAGAAAATCTTCAAAGGAGATTTCAGAACACTAAAAAACTTTTGTCAGAATTGCTTCACAATTTATTTCTTAAATTCTAGGAAATTCTAAGTACCATAGATTGTTTCCAAGACTATATAACTTACATGCCAACTCTGTTGGGTTGGGGCATATTTTCAATAACTCAGAACAGATACCAGTTGTGCTTGTGTCAGGACACGTTCAGATTAAGCAGGTTTTGCCATTTGGATACATCTTAAGTTTGAATAAACATAAAATTTCAAAGCATCTGAGGCCAAACAATAGAAAGAATATTCCATTCTATGACCTAAATCCCAAGCCCAACTTTAACACTAATGACCTATTGGACTTGAAGCAAATCAATTTCTATAGGTGTCAATTTCCAAATATGTAAACTGAGAGCACTCAAATGAAAAGTGGTTCAATATGGTTTTCTTCCCACTCTAAAATTATATAAGCTAATCCTTTATTTAAAAAAAAAACACAAAGGCAGCGCCTGTGGCTCAAGGGAATAGGATGCCGGCCCCATATGCTGGAAGTGGTGGGTTCAAACCCAGCCCCAGCCAAAAAAAACTGCAAAAAATAAATAAATAAATAAAAAGCATATATGCTTATAAAAAAAAACGCATTAGGGGACGGCGCCTGTGGCTCAAGTGGCTAAGGTGCCAGCCACGTACACCCAAGGTGGTGGGTTCGAATCCGGACCAGGCCCACCAAACAACAATGATGGCTGCAACCAAAAAATGGCCGGGCATTGTGGTGGGCGCCTGTGGTCCCAGCTACTTGGGAGGCTGAGGCAGGAGACTCGCTTGAGCCCAGGAGTTGGAGGTTGCTATGAGCTGTAATGCCACGGCACTCTACCCAGGGGGACAGTTTGAGGTTCTGTCTCAAAAAAAAAAAAAAAAAAGGATAGGGTGCCAGCCACATAGGCCAGAGGTGGCAGGTTCAAAAAAAAAAAAACAAAACACTTAATTAGGCCATGCACAGTGGCTCACGCCTGGAATCCTAGTACTCTCAGAGGCCAAGACAGCTGGATTGCTTGAGCTCTGGAGTTAGAGAGCAGATTGAGCTACAGTGAGACCCCATCTCTACTACAAATGAAAAAACTGAGGCAAGCGGATCACTTGAGCCCAAGAGTTTGAGGGTGATGTGAGCTAGGACACCACAGCACTCTACCAAGGGATAGACTCTGTCTCACAAACACACACACACACTCACACACACATCATTATAAGTAATTTAAGTATAATTCATGTTAGTATAAAATTATGTCTAGATTAATGAATTATTGTAAGTTAAATGGAAATATTATTTTAAAAAGCTTTAGTTATTGTTCTAAAACAAAGGAGTTACATATGATCTTCTTAAAAATACTCTTATACAACTTAGAGCAGTTTTTTTTTTTCTTTTTTTTTGGCCGGGGTGGGCTTGAACCCGCTACCCCTACTCCTTGAGCCACAGGCGCTGCCCCTAGAGCAGTTTTTTTTTTTTTAATTCTGTAGCTTTAGGGGTACAAGTGATTTTGGTTACATGGATGGACTTAAACAGTGGGGAAATCTGGGCTTTAGTGTACCCATCACCCACATAGTGCCCATTGTCCCCAAAAGGTAAATAGCAGTATTTCCTACAGGAAAAAGCCCAGAACCTAAGAATAGGAAAAGGCTTTCGAAGTCTTAGTTCAACCTTTACAACACACAAGCCTTAACCCACCAACTTAAAACAGGGCTTTGCTTAGAATGTGGTACACTTCTAATGTGACAGAACCCTGAGAGAGCCATTGAGAGTCTTGTTCGTATGGACCCTTAAATATTCTACTCCTACCTCAGGCCTGAGAATGTATCCAAATGGACATGACAAATCCCTGTTAAACTCTAAGTACACATGTATATCCTGAGAACACAATGTTTATTCTTTCCTGAACTGCACAAATGTCAAGTTGGGCACCTGATAAAGGCACCACGAACACCATTACTGGAAGTTACACATTACGGAGGTGTTAAAATAAATATAACAAATTATTATAACATTATAAAGATTAAGTATGAATTCCCATTCTAATTTCTGTTGAAAGAAGTAGAATAGGCAGAGCACTATGTTTTATGCCTATTATCCCAGCACTTGGGCAGGCCAAGTCAGGAAGACAACTTAAAGCCAGGAATTCAAAGTTTTAGTGACTATGATCAGGCCCTCCACCACAGTCTGGCAGTCTGGGTAACAAAGTGAGACTCTCCTAAGTTTAAAAAAAAAAAAGCACATTTGTGATTAAGAGACAGTCAGAGCAGTGGCTCATGCCTGTAATCCTAGCAGTCTAGAGGCCAAGGTAGGAGACCACTTGGGCTCAGGAGTCTGAAACCAGCTTGAGCAAGAGCAAGACCCGTTTCTACTAAAAATAGAAACATTAGCCAGGCATTGTAGTGGGCACCTGCAGTCCCAGCTCCTCCGGAGCCTGAGGCAGGAGGGTCACTTCACCCAGGAGTTTGAGGTTACTGTGAGCTAAGCCAATGCTATGGTACTCAGGCCTGGGGCAAGCCACACTGCCCAGGCTGGACTCCCAACATCCTCAAATGTTCTTCTGTGTGTTCTTCCATGACAAGTCACCCTTATTGACTCTCACTTCCTGGTTTGTAAAATGAGGGTAAAAAATTGTACCTGCAGCTTGGCACCTATAGCTCAGAAGCGAGGGTACTAGCCACATACACGGAGCTGGCAGGTATGAATCCAGCCTGGGCCTGCCAACCAATGATGACGACCCACAACCAAAAATAGCTGGGCATTGTGGCAGGCACCTGTAGTCCTGGCTACTTGGGAGGCTGAGGCAAGAGAATTGCTTAAAGCCCAAGAGTTTGAGGATGCTGTGAGTTGTGACACCACAGCACTCTACTGAGGGTGACAAAATGAAACTGTCTCAAAAATAAAAAAAATAAATAAAACTGTACCTGCCACAAGAGGTTGTGAGAATATAGGAGTTAATACCCTTAAAGTGTTTACTAGCATACAAGAGATTTTGTTGCATAGAAGCTACAGCTATTGTTCTTCAGCCCTCTTTGGGCCACATATCAGATAGTTATGATCTAGGAGTGTGTCCCTTCTAACTGGGGAAAAGTCTATAACAAAATGAACTATTTGTGCCTGACACATTTTCTCTATTCAGAGATATTAGTGTATTACTAATTAGTGTACAAACTTAACAGGGCTACCCATGTCAATTAACCTTCTGTACACAAAATTTTCTTTAAATGAATCATAGATTCTATAAGGTTCAGAATTCTGTAAGTACAAGAGAGGATACACTGAAGAGATACCTAGGTGCCTGCCTCAAAGGCAACACTGTCCCCAGTCTCCTGTATATCCTTCCAGGTAGGCTATGCACATAGGCTATCCACTCAGAGACCAAGAGCAGGGCCAAGCTGGCCTCTTGCACTGGGCCCTCGTTAGAATGATGGCAAAACTCCAGACCCAGAGCCAGCACATCTAACAGAGTACAGTGTAATGGGTAAGCCCATGAGCTTGGGCAAAGCATGGGCCTGAGCTCACACCCAGCTTACACTTATTATCTGAGTTTTGAGCCTTCGTTTCCAAATTGCAAAACTGGGTTGTTAAGAGCAATATTAAGGGCTCAGCACCTGTGGCTCAAGTGGCTAAGACACCAGCCACATACACCCATACACCTAAGATGGTGGGTTCGAATCCAGCCTGGCCGGCCAAACAACAATGATGGCTGCAACCAAAAAACAGCCAGGCGTTATGGCGGGTGCCTGTGGTCCCAGCTACTTGGGAGGCGGAGGCAGAAGACTCGCTTGAGCCCAGGAGTTGGAGGTTGCTGTGAGCTGTGATGCCAGGGCACTCTACCCAGGGGAATAGCCTGAGGCTCTGTCTCAAAAAAAATGAAAAGAATATTAAGCAAATGACATTTAGGACACATCCTTTCTATACACCAGGCACTGTGATGTACCCTTTCTGTGAGTTATCTCATTTATCAGGTAATAGCTATGATGATAACATTTGTCCTCATAATGGCTCCATGAAGTCAGGTCTGATAATATCTCCCTTTTACAAATGAGAAAACTGAGGCTTGAGGAGGCTAATCACTTGCCGGATTCACTTAGAGAGTTAACTAGCAGTAAAGCCAAAGTTCACATTCAGGTAGGTATTCATGTCAGACATGATCAGAGTATAATGATGCAAACCCTACACACTATGTCGTTAACACTGCCGAAGGTTACATTTGTTATGAAAGGAAGACAGTGTGCGTTCACTATCTTACTGAAACTCCCTGGTCTTTTTCCAAGCATATTACCATTAAGTTAAATCTTGCTCAGTCTCATAAACATACGCAAGTTTACTTGTTTAAAAAAAAACTCAAAGTTGGCTTGGCATCCGTAGCACAGTGGTTATAGCACCAGCCACATACACTGAGGCTGGCAGGTTCGAACCCAGCCCAGGCCTGCTAAACAACAAGGACAACTACGACAGAAAAAGAGCAGGTGCTATTGTCCCAGCTACTTGGAAGGCTGAGTCAAGAGAATCGCTTAAGCCCAAGAGGTTGCTGTAAGCTGTGATGCCACAGCACTCTACCAAGGGTGAAATAGTAAGACTGTCTCAAAAAAAAAAAAACCTCAAAGTTAAAAAATAACTTTGATAATACTTTTGATAATGAATAAATTTTACATGGTTTAATTTTGATTTGATGTGATTCACTGTCCAAGTGTAGAGTAAGAAAGGGGTCAATAATAGATTAATAATGAGAATCAATTTAACAAACACATATGAATTGTATTATCAAAGACATTTACCTTACCAATATCAAAGTTACACAAACAAACCAGGTGCAGCCAGCCACAGTGACCCATGCCTTTAATCCTAGCACTTTCACAAGCTGAGGCAGGAGTATTATTAGAGCCCAGGAGTTAGACCAATCTGAGCAACATAGTGAGACCCTATCTCTGCAAAAATTTTTTAAGAAATTAGCCAGGCATGAGGGAGCGCACCTGTAGTCCCAGCTACTCATAAAGCGAAGTGAGAAGATCCCTTGAGCCTAGGAGTTAATGGATGCAGTGAGCTACGATCACAACACTGTGATCATGCCACTTTACTCCTGCCCAGGTGACAGTGCAAGACCCTGTCTCAAAAAAACACAAAGAAGGGCAGTGCCTGTGGCTCAGTGGATGCAGTGCTGGCCCCATATACCAAGGGTGGCGGGTTCAATAAAAAAAAAAAAAAAAAGAGCTGGTCGTTGTGGCTGGTGCCTGTAGTCCTGTAGTCCCAGCTACTCGGGAGGCTGAGGCAAGAAAATTGCCTGGGCCCTTGGAGTTGGAGGTTGCTGTGAGCTGTGATGCCACAGCACTCTACTGAGGGCAATAAAGTGAAACTCTGTCTCTAAAAAAATAAAAAATAAATAAATAAATAAAATACAAAGAACAAACCAGGTCAGTATTTAGTGAATGGCTACAAGGACAGTAGGAATGCCTGGAGACAGAAAGGTCTAATTAAATACAGCCCTCAAGTAAAGGGAGAGGTCACTAGCTTGGTCTGAACATGCACCTGTACTATACCAGTGTGTGCCAAAAAACATCCATCACTCACTAAGGGCACCATGGAGTTTCTCCACAATTAAGGAGATAGCAAAGACAGCATGGAGCAAATTTGATTTCAGATATTTTGACAAATATTTTGTAGCTTAGTGAGCCCCAAGAGATTCCACTTCTAGTCCTTTACCTTTCCTATCTCTTTCAATGTACTAAACCAACTTAGTTATGCAAATTTATTCATTTATTTTTAGTAATTATAAGTAGTAACCAATGTAAGAGGTGAATTAGCTATTCCTGTAACCTCACCAAGAGGTTATAGTGAAAGCAAGTTCTAGACCAAACCCTGCCACACATACATTAATAGACATAAAAGAATCTCAAAACCTACATTCAGCAAAGTCTCAACTTCCTGTACTTTTCTCTAATAGCCTATAGGAACAGTTCACCTGAGACCAAGGAACAATATTCTGATTTGACTGATAACCATATTATCAGCCTCAAGCCATCAAGAACCCACAGACCAGCAGCTAAACACAGGGACTAATCAAGCCTGAATATTATCCTGAAAGGTAAAGAATGAAAGGGCAACTATTGGATGACTGCACATCTGTTTATGGCACAATTTACTGAATATTTGAAGCCCACTCTCCAGACCTACTGCTCAGAAAAAAATTCCTTTCAAAGGCTTGGCATCTGTAGCACAGTGGTTATAGTGTCAGCCACACATACTATGGCTGGCAAGTTTGAACCCAGCCCCAGGACAGCTAAGCAACAATAACAACTGAAACAGAAAAACAGCCGCATTGTGGCGGGCACCTATAATCCCAGCTACTTGAGAGGCTGAGGCAAGAAAATTGCTTAAGCACAAGAGTTTGAGGTTGCTGTGAGCTGTGAGGCCAGAACACTCTACTGAGGGCAACATAGTAAAACTCTGTCTCAAAAAAAAAAAAAAAATTTTTTTTTCATTTCAAAATATAAGGTGTCCCAAAAGACACCATACATAGGGAAAATAGGGAATTGTTGCTAAATGTACCTTTATTTTACAAAGAGGTGGCCAACAGACAATATTTTGTACAATTTTATAAATGAATATTTTATAAATAAAGGTACACTTGGCTACAATTTCCCATTTTCCTTATGTATGGTGACTTCAGGAGCAACCTATAGATCATTAGCTGTTAATAAAGAGGCAGAGAATTATCTTAAATAATAGACAGAAATATATATTTTAATTACCTCTAATTTCCCTAATGATAGCTCATTTCTGATAATCTTTATTCTAATGAGGAAGACTACCAGTGTTTATAGGGAGAAAAATGGCTGAACCACTTACCAGTAAATGTGGCCTCTTTAATAAATGCTAACAACTCCTAGAATGCTCCCAATTATGATAGCTGATTATGTCAAAATTAGAATGCAACACATGTGCACAAACATAGACACATGAACCCAAAGCATAGTGCCTATAGTGAAGTTCTGAAATTAAACTATAAAACTACAAACTATTAAACTTTCCTAACAGGGATTTTATCACAGCTAGTTCATCTAGACATGCACTGTTCAGTATTCAGTGTTCATGTGGCCACTAGCCACATGAGGTTACTGGGCAATTCAACTGTGGCTAATCAAAGTGAGAGTCCCAGATTTAGAAGACACGGTACCAAAAAAAAAAAAATACATAAAGTATTCCATTAATACTTTTATACTGAATACATATGGAAATAACATTTTAAATATTTAGTTAAATAAACTATATGATTAAATTCATTTCATCCATTTCTTTTTACTTTTTAATGTGGTTATTAGAAAATCTAAAATTTCATTTACCCTGTAATTATGTTTCACACCATATTTCTATTAGACTACACCACCCTCCAAGCCTCCAGATTCAAAAGAATTTAGAAAGTAGTTTTGTGCATGTCAGATGATTAAGAAGATATTGCAAGCATGTCATTCTCAACCGATCATTCATGTTAGTTCTGCTTTCACCATGGTCACCTGGAACAATCCCTTCTTAACCAAAATTCTTACCTTGCCCTCTTTGACGCCTTCATTGCCACCAAACCATGTTTTTTTCCTAATCATTTCTTAGTCCCTTTATCTTCTCTATCACAAGGTTAAAATATTACAACGATATATCAAGCTTTGAGTTGAAATTTCCCTGTTCCAAAATTTACAATACGCATAATTACCTTTGATCCAAATAAATCACTCAAATATTAAGTAAAAAGGCAAAAATTTAATAGTTCAATCAAAATCTCTCAATTGCCCAATCTTCAAGAAAGAATGTCGTATTAGTATTCTACTGAAAACAAGAAAAACATGTTGCAAATGTATTCAATTTTTGGTATAGCGACAAACACAAAATTAAAAAGACTCAGGTTGTGGCCCACGATGAAGAAAAGGAACAAAGATTGAGCATCTATAAAACCTACGATGCTAGAGCAATAAATAACTGCACTGCACAAACAAAACTTTATCTACCCCCTGAACACAGTGTGGAGACAAAAAAGTAAAACCATTAGAACCTGGTTGTTGAGAGCATTTTCTAAATACTTACTTTTTCATTAGGATCATATCCCAGTGAACCAAGACTACGGGACACCATAAAGTGCCGTCTTGAGCAGTGGGGAACATGCTACAAACAAACAAACAACAAAAAAACTGTTAAATGAAATAAATTACAGATACTTGAATGGGCTTAAAAATATTTTTTCAGGGTACGTCTTCCAGTTCACTTCCAGCTGAAATGTTTTATCAATCAACATATGTAATGGTAGGCAATACACCATAATTATAGAAGAGAAATCAGAACTCTAGACACATCCTCTTGGCACACAAGAAAAAACAAAGGCATCAAAGCAATCTCCAGAAAAGTATAACAAGGAGAGTCAAAAGGCCAAACAACTCTGAAGAAAGGTCTTTCTGCCCATGCAGAATGACAGAGCTGGGTCAGATGTCACAGACCAGAACTTTATAAAACATAAAACAAGAAAGAGCCTTGGCCTCAAGGAGCTTTGATGTAATAGCAACCAAAAAATAATAAAATATTATTGTCTATTTGCTAATGTTTTGGGCATGATTTCTTATTTTACATTTTTTGGTACAACAGTGGTTTGGCTGATGTGAAAAAGCAATATTAATAATCAAGTTCACGGCTCGGCACCCATAGCACAATGGTTACGGCGCCAGGCACATACACCAAGTTTGAACCTGGCCCAGGCCAGCTAAACAACAATGATAAATGCAACAAAAAATAGCCAGGTGTTGTGGTGGGTGCCTATGGGCCCAGCTGCCTGGGAGGCTGAGGCAGGAGAATCGCTTCAGCCCAAGAGTTTGAGGTTACGGGCGGCTCCTGTGGCTCAGTGAGTAGGGTGCCGGCCCCACATACCAAGGGTGGCAGGTTTGAACCAGGCCCCAGCCAAACTGCAACAACAACAACAAAAAAAAAGTTTGAGGTTGCTGTGAGCTGTGACATCACTGCTCTACCAAGGGTAACATAGTGAGACTCCGTCTCAAAAAAAAAAAAAAAATCAAATTCACTTCTAATTCATTAAAATGTTTGTAGAGAAAATATATCATAGTGCTTTAAAACATTTTTTAAAAATGACTAATAAAAATTATGGCCAAGCAAAAAATTTGCCCAGTGGCCACTAATAAAGCAAGATGAACTGATGGGCAGTAGAGATCAGTAGAACCAACACTGCCTCTTAGAGCTTTGTAAGAGCCTAACAACTCAAAGAAGAAGCAAAATGTTTTTACAAGGACATTTTTAAATGAACTCTAAGATTTATACAATTATTCTTTAAAATATCAAACCCTGGGCAGCACCTGTGGCTCAGTGAGTAGGGCGCCAGCGAAACATACCAAGGGTGTTGGGTTCAAACCCGGCCTTGGCCAAACTGCAACAAAAAAATAGCCTGGCCTTGTGGTGGGCGCCTGTAGTCCCAACTACTTGGGAGGCTGAGGCAAGATAATCACTTAAGCCCAAGAGCTGGGGGTTTCTGTGAGCTGTGATGCCACAGCACTCTACCCAGGTTGACAAAGAGACTCTGTCTCTAAAAAAAAAAAAAAAAAAAAATCAAACCCCAGTTATAAAAGATAATTGCTTACAAAAGTGAAAGTAATAGATACGAAAGATACAGTTTATAAAACAAAGCCTTTATATCAGGTAAAAGACCGAAGACCCAGACAATCTTTCATATACAGGGTAGCCATAAGGTTGGTGTGTAATTTAAAATAGTGTGCAATTTTAGATTGCACATGAACTTTATGGCCACACTGTATTCCTTCAAGCATCCCTGTGAGTTAAAGAGTATTAGCCCCAATTTACAAATGAGAAAACTGAGTCTCAAGGGCTTTAAAATTTCAAAGGTCACAGGATGAGGCTGTAATGGTTAGAAGATTTGAACATAAAAAAAAAAAAAAAGATTTGAACATAGATCGTTTATAAGCTTTCTCATAATGAGATAATAAAAACAGTGGCATCTCCCACATGAAGACTAACTACTCTATCAAAAGCCAAGATCTCAGCTCAGCGCCTATGGCTCAAGCGGCTAAGGCACCAGCCACATACACCTGAGCTGGCGGGTTCAAATCCAGCCCAGCCTGCCAAACAACAATGACAGCTGCAACCAAAAAAAAAAAAAATAGCCAGGCATTGTGGCAGGCGCCTGTGATCCTAGCTACTTGGGAGGTGGAGGCAGGAGACTCACTTGAGCCCAGGAGTTGGAGGTTGCTGTGAGCTATGATGCCCTAGCACTCTACCCAGGGCACAGCTTGAGGCTCTGTCTCAAAAGAAAAAACAACAACAACAACAACAAAAAAAAAAAAAAAAAGCCAAGATCTGATGTTCCACACAGCTTGTACTCATGTAAATCTGCAATAATGTGGCCCAAAGTTTTTTAAAAAACACAGATGCAGCTCCACCCCTGTGGCTCAAGCAGCTAAGGGCCAGCCACATACACCTGAGTTGGCGGGCTGGAATCGAGCCTGGGCCCTACAAACAACAGTGACAGCTGCCAAAAAAACAGCTGCACATCCTGGAAGGCACCTGTAGTCCCAGCCACTTGGGAGGCAGAGGCAAGAGAATAGCTGGAGCCCAGGAGCTGGAGGTTGCTGTGAGCTGTGATGCTACTGCACTCTACCCAAGGCAACAGCTTGAGGCTCTGTCTCAAAAAAAAAAAAAGGATGCCCTTGGTTAGCCAATAACTAGAATTAGAAATCCTACAAGCAGACAGAACTTTGTAGCAACAGAATAATTAACTACCAAGGAAAGAGGTTGGGCGTGGACCATTCTCATAGTGAGTCTAGATTCACTGCTGATCCTGTTTACTCCTGGCAGACCTTCATGCAAGGTCAACAGTGAAGAATCCAGATCAGAACTAAGATAATTTTTATAAAGCTACAACATAAACTTTCTTTTTTAAATGCAGGGAACATGTTAGTAGACATTTGCTAATTTGGACCGCTACAAAGAATTGTAAGGTTTGTTTTGGTTAAGCACATAATAAACTGGTTACATGCCCAGTGCAAAACTCTTTTAAGATACTTCCTGGCAGCAAAGATTTTGAGGAAAAACTTTAATCAATTCCATTTTAAAAGATGATATAGCCTATCACAGCCACATGGAGAGAGATCAGGGTGTGCAAAGCAACTTCCCAATAACAATGTCATTAGTTCTCTTCCTTGGGAACAGATTTCCTGTATTTTCCACACTCAGAAAAGAAATGCCACAGTGAGGCACACAGGAAGCAGCATGACCCTGAGAGGCTGAAGACCCAGGTCAACTCTTACTTCCACAGCTTTGTAGCTGAGATTCACTGAGCTAATCACTTCTCTGGGCCCCAGTTTCACACCTCCCTGCTTTCCTAGAGAGTTGCTAAAAGGATAAATTAGTCTTCATAAATGGTAAAATGCTAGAAAAAGTAAGACATTACACAGAAACTAAACACAAGTATGCAGCTGTCCCTTCTTTCTTAAAATTATACCAGCACCACTGGAGTGTTACCACTGGAGAAGAACGCAGTCATTAAGAGTTCTGGTCTAGACTGATTCCGAACCCTATTCAAATCTTAAGTAGATAAGAAATTACTTCATTCATAAACTGGGCATAATAATAGTACTTATGTTGGTCATAATGCTGATACGAGGATTAAACGATAATGTATAAAATGCCTAGCACAGTCTTACACATACATTATTGTCAGCATACAATAACTGTTACCCCAAAAAGGAAGAGAAGCAGGACAGCTATTAGACAAAGTGGATGCGTGCCTCCCACCAGGGAAGCAAATACCCTTTGGTAAGATGGCAGCACTAACTTTCATAATTGAGATGTGGCCTTACATAGCAGTCAAAACTGAAAAATCCACTAGCAATTACCGTAAAGATCAATTTAAACTTTAGTTCAGCTAAAATCAAAACTGCTGTTACTACATATCTATAGTGGCATTCAGGTGAATAATACTAAGATAATTCTGCTGGCACAGATCAAAGAAACTATCCTCAAAACTATGTGTTGGGTGGCGCCTGTGACTCAAAGGAGTAGGGCACTGGCCCCATTTACCAGAGGTGGAGGGTTCAAACCCAGCCTAGGCCAAAAACTGGGGGAAAAAAAAAAAACAACTATGTGTTAATGGAACCATACAATGATCTCACCTAGGCAAAAGTAAACATTAGTTAATACTTCATCCCTAAAATTTCCAGAATGTCCTCTCTTCCATGTTTCATAACACAAGATGATTATTTCCATGAGCCTCAGCTATCCAGTTCTCTACCAAGCCAGAGAGCTATCCTCTCCCAGCCCATAGCCAAGGAAGAACTAACACAACTTCCAAAAGAGCAGTCCCCTCACTTAAAGGTGGGACTAATCCAGTCATTCAATCTACACTCTAGGGTTGTGCTCTCCAATATGGCAGCCACTGGCCAGCTTGAAATGTGCCAACTTCAGATGTGCTCAAAGAGTAAACTTTGTAAAAGACCTCATTGGTAAGTTTTTACATTTAAAGGTTCAAATATTTTAAATATATTGGGATAAATAAAATATATTAATTTCATCTTGTTTTATTTTTTCTTTCATTTTGCCTTTTCAGGTGAATACGTAGTGCAAGAGGTTGAGACCAGAGAGATATGAATGAATTCTTACTGACAGAACAAAAACCAAGGAACCCAAGGTAACTGTGACACGCCCTTTACTCAGCTCATGGCAGCAGGAAAACAAATAAGGGAAATCCACCTTTTTTCAGCTCAGGGGAGCTGGGGAGCTAGTATAAGAAGTCAGCACAGGTGGAAAGCTTCTAAAGCTCTAGATAGTGGCCAGAATGAGAGAGGATACCTGAGAAGGGTGAGGTCTAGAACAGGTCTTCTCAAGGATACACCTGCTACACCTGCAAGGTCCTCTCCATGGTGACTCAGCTCTTGGGAATTTGTAACTTGGAAATTTCCAAGTTCTGTGAAATCTGTAGTTCTGCAAGGACTGGAATAGCATCTCTCCTTTGATTCAAACTGGCCAATGAGACATGAAGGTTATGTTAACCAGTTTGATGAGAGTATTTCAAAATGTATATGAAAACAGCACACTATACCCCATGATTACATTAATGTACATAGTAACGCTATAAGAAATAAAAAAAAAAACTGGCTAATGAGAGGGGTACCTGTGGGGTGGAACTTTTTGACTGTCGATAAAAAGGGGAAAGACCACGTCAGTCGGGGAGCGTGGCCATTTGGAATTCTTGTATGCCATAAGCTCCCAGCTGGTGAATAAAGCCCTTCCTCTTATAAACATGGTGTTTGGGTGCTCTTTCTCTTGGTTGGGCCTGGTCTTCCTGCAACAAGAACACTGCCCCAAAGGTGAGAGAGCCTAATTACTTCCCCACAGAATGCTAGATTTTTAATTTCATTGCAACTCATCTTACTGTTGGTGAGGCTGATCTAGTGCTGTAGTTCTCAAACTTTACAGTGTATCAAAATCACACCAAAGCCTTGTTAAAACAGCCTGCTGGGCTCCAGTCCCACATTTTCTGAGTGGGCAGGTGTGGGGTGGGGGTGGGGAACATGTATTGCTAACATCCTCCCAGCTGATGCTGTTGCTGCTGGCCTAAAACCACACTTTGGGTTTTTTTGGTTTTGATTTGTTTTTTTTTTTGAGACAGAGCCTCACGCTGTCACAGCTCACAACAACCTCGAACTCTTGGCCTTAAGTGATGCTCTTGCCTCAGTCTCCCAAGTATCTAGGACTACAGGCGCCCATCACAAAGCATGGCTATTTTTTTCTGCAGGTTTTTTGGCTGGGGCTGGGTTTGAACCCGCCTCCTCTGGCATATGGGGCCTGCACCCTACCCCTTTGAGCCACAGGCGCCGCCCGCCTGGCTATTTCTTGATTGTAGTTGTCATTGTTGTTTGGCAGGCATGGACTAGATTAGAACCCGCCAGCTCTGGTGTATATGGCTGGTGCCTTAGCCACTTGAGCTACAGGTTCTAGAGCAGTGGTTCTCAAAGGGTGATGTTATGGCTCAGTGCCTGTAGCTCAGGAGGCTTCCTAATGCTGTGACCCTTTAATACAGTTCCTTACGTTGTGGTGACCCCCAACCATAAAATTATTGTCATTGCTACTTCATAACTATAATTTTGCTACTGTTATTAATAGTAATATAAATATTTTATATGAAGGACACCCCAAAGGGGTTGTGACCCATAGGTTGAGAACCACTGCTCTAGAGCCTCTCTGTGAGATAAGACAGAAACCCAACTCCAGCTGTTAAAACCATCTGTTCAAGATAACTATTGTCTTCTCTTTCTCCCCTTTCCCCAGCTCTAAGACACTACCAAATGCAGGAGCTAGGTGGTTGACTTGAGATACAACTGACATACAATATAGCTTACCTTTTTAAAGCAGAAGTCCCCAACCTTGTCGGCACAGGAACTAGTTTCATGGAAAATAATTTTTCCATGGGCAGAGGGCATGGTTTTGAGATGATTCTATAAGCAATTGATTTATTATGGTCTCTGTGTGGTCAAACTTGTCTAATGATGATCCCACCCCCCAACACTAGCATCACCCCCTCTGCTCCACCTCAGATCACGGGGCTTTAGATTCCCATAAGGCAATGTTTTTCAACTTTTTTATCTCACAGCTCACTTGAACCTACAGCTAAACTTCTGCAGCACAGTTAAGTTATGTTGATCCAAGAAAAAGAGTAAAATGAAGAATATACTTACTGTGCTTTGAACTTCTTTTGAAAATAATTTAATTAATGATCTTCAAAAATTTTTGCAGTACACTTATGACAGTTGAAAACTACTGTCATTAAGGAGTGTACAAGCTAGATCCCCACATGCACAGTTTACAGGTGAGTTTGCGCTCCTGACAGGAGGCCAAGCGCAGGCTGTGATGCAAGTGATGGGGAGCAGCTGTAAATACATAAGAAGCTTCACTTGCTCTCTTACTGTGTCAGAATCTGTGGCCCAGGGTTGGGGATCAAGTTTAAAAATACACAACTCATATACAGCATGTTACCCAGAAGATCTGAAGGTGACTACACTAAATAAACAGATTTTCAATGGAGATAAAACAGGCTTCTATTTGAAGAAGATGCCATGTAAGCCTTTCATAGCTAGAGAGGAAAAGTTAAATGCCTGGTATTAAATGGTACTTCTATTGGAAGAAGATCCATTTAGGCCTTTCATGGCTCATGCCTATAATCCTTGTACTCTGGAAGACTGAGGTGGGTAGATTGCCTGAGTCACAGGTTTGAGATCAGCCTGAGCAGGAAACCCCGTCTCTAAAAATAGCCAGGCATGGCTCGGCACCTGTGGCTCAAGTGGCTAAGGCACCAGCCACATACACCTAAGGTGGCGGGTTCGAATCCAGCCCAGGCCCGCCAAACAACAATGACGGCTGCAACCAAAAAATAGCCGGGCATTGTGGCGGGCGCCTGTGGTCCCAGCTACTTGGGAGGCAGAGGCAGGAGACTCACTTGAGCCCAGGAATTGGAGGTTACTATGAGCTATGCCATGGCACTCTACCCAGGGAGACAGCTTGAGGCTCTGTCTCAAAAAAAAAAAAAAAAAAAATAGCCAGGCATTGTGAGGCACCCATAGCTCCAGCTACTCAGGAGGCTGAGGCAGGAGAATTGCTTGAGCCCAAGAGTTTGAGGTTGCTGTGAGCTGTGATGCTCCAGCACTCTACCAAAGGTGAAAAGTGAGACTCTGTCTCAAAAAAGTAAAAAATAAAAATAAGATAAACTACTCCAGGCCAGCACAATGTACTAGCATCTGGGAGGCTGAGGCAAGAGGCTCATAAGAGCCCTAGAGTTTGAGGTTGCTGTGAGCTATAATGCTACCGCACTCTACCCAGGCCAGTGAAGTGAGACTCTGTCTCAAAACTAAATAAATAAATTAAAATATGCAACCTGGTGGTTTCTAGGATATCCACAAGCTATGGACCATCACCACTACTAACTATAGAACATTTTTCATCACCCCAAAAAGAAACCTGTTAGCCGTTCAGTCACTCCCATCTCCTTTCCTCCCAGCCCTGGCCCACTGCTATCTACTTTCTATCTCTAAGGATCTCCTACTCTGGAGATTTCATATAAATGGAATCACATGATATGTGATCTTTTGTGTCTACTTTTCAGGAATCATTCTGGATTCCTCCCTTCCTTATGCACACCTATCTTGGAGATATTTGGGGTTAATTCCAGATCACTTCAATAAAGCAAATTATCACAAAACAAAACCATGATTTTTTTTTTGTTTTCCCAGCACATGTAAAAGTTATGTTTATACTATCCTGTAGTCAGTATTATGTCATAAAAAAATTAAACAAATTCATTATTGCTAAAATATGCTAATAATCATCTGAGCCTTCAGCAACTCATAATCATCTTGCTGGTGGAGGGTTTTGCATCCATGTTGATAGCTACTAACTGCGGTGATGGTTCCTGAAGGTTGGGGTGGCTGTGGTAATTTCTAAAAATAAGGCAACTATGAAGTTTGCCACATCAATTCCCCTTCACGCACATGATGCTGTTTGACTGCATTTTGATCAACATGCCCTGTGAAGCTCTTTTTTCCTTTAGGCATAGGGAAGGGAGCAGTCTCACTATGTTGCCCAGGCTAGACTTGAACTGCTGGACTCAAGTGATCCCCTCACCTCAGCCTCCAAGTAGCTGGAATTACAGGAGCATACGATTGCACTTGGATGTCCTTTGAAGATTTAATACCAGGCATTTAACTTCTCCTCTCCAGCTATGAAAGGCCTAAATGGCATCTTCTTCCAAAAGAAACCTGTTTCATCTCCATTGAAAATCTGTTTATTTAGGGTAGCCACCTTCAGATCTTCTGGATAACATGCTACACGTTCTACATCAGTCCTTGTTGTTTCACCTTGCACTTTTGTTTTAGAGATGGCTTCATAACCATCATGACCAACCTCTGCTAGCTTCAAACTTTTTTTTTCTGAAGCCTCTTCATGTCTCAGCCTTCACAGAATTGAACAGAGTTAGGGCCTTGCTATAGATCTCACTATGCCTGGTTTGATCTCTACCCAGACTAGTCAAACTTTTTCTATATAGCAATAAGGCTATTTCATTTTTCTTATCATTTGCATGTTCACTGGAGTAGCACTTTTCATTTTTTCCCAAGAACTTTTCCTTGCATTCACAACCTGACTATTGGGCATAAGAGGCCTGGCTTTTGGCCCATCTCATCTTTTGACATGCACTCACAAGTGAGCTGCGTTCCAGCTCTTAAGAAAGAGATGGGAGGGCCAGGCATGGTAGCACATGCCTATAATCCTAACGCTCTGGGAGGCCTTTCCTGTACATGCATAGTGCTTACAACTTTTTGAGAAAGAGCTAAATCTCTAGACCAACAATTTTCAACCGGTGTGCCATGGCACACTGGTGTGCCCTAAGAGGACCATAGATGTGCCACAAAAATGTTTAAAGATCATTAATTAAATTAGTTTCAAAAGAAATTCAAAGCACAGTAAGTATATTCTTTTTTACTTTTTTTTGAGACAGAGTCTAACTCTGTCGCCCTGGGGTTGAATGCCAGGGCATCAGAGCTCACATCAACCTCAAACTCTTGAGCTCAAATGATCCTCTTGCCTCAGCCTCCCAGATAGCTGAGACTACAGGTACCAGCCACAACACTTGGTTAGTTTTCTATTTTTAGAGACGAGGTCTGGCTCTTGCTCAGGCTGGTCTTGAACCCCTGAACTCAGGCACCTTGGCCTCCCAGAGTGCTTGGATTACAGGTGTGAGCCACCAGGAGAGGCTGGTTTTTTTGTTCGTTTGTTTTTTTACTGTTTTTTTGGTCAACATAATTTAAGTGTACTGCAGAAGTTTAACTAAAGGTTTGAGTGTGCTACGAGATAAAAAATGTTGAAAACGCTGCTCTAGACAAATGAACGAATGCTGACTACTACTTTCTTTTTTTTTTTTTTTTTTTTAGACAGAACTGCAAGCTATACCCCTGGGTAGAGTACTGTAGCATCACAGCTCACAGCAACCTCCAACTCCTGGGCTTAAGCAAGTCTCCTGCCTCAGCCTCCCAAGTAGCTGGGACCACAAGTGCCCTCCTCCACAACACCCATCTATTTTTTGGTTGCAGCCGTCATTGTTGTTTGGTGGGCCTGGGCTGGATTTGAACCTGCCACCCCAAGTGTATGTGGCTGGCGCCTTAGCCACTTGAGCCACAGGTGCCGAGCCGCTGACTACTTCTTGAAAGTTATTCCCTAGCACTGGTTACACTATGCTATATTGACTGCTCTCAAACCCTTCCTCTAAATCCTATAGTTTCTTCTTTTTCTTCTAAATCCTAATTTAGGGTTGTAAGATGTGCTTCTTAGGGTTCACATACTCTTAATTTGTGCCTCTGACTACTGACCCCAAAACTGGCCACTGATTTTCCTCTTTCTTCCCAGAACCATAATAGGAGTCTTGTAGACATCTAACTCCAGATACTTTTTTTTTTTTTTTTTGAGACAGAGCCTCAAGCTGTCCCCCTGGGTAGAGTGTCGTGGCATTACAGCTCACAGCAACCTCCAACTCCTGGGCTCAAGCGAGTCTCTTGCCTCCACCTCCCAAGTAGCTGGGACCACAGG
>CAUYTI010091197.1:0-66616 GCA_963575145.1 Galago senegalensis | reverse complement strand
CACTTAAAGACTTGCATAGGAATAACTGAGAAAATGACATGAAGGCTGTGTTGACCAGTTCGATGGAAGTATTTCAGAATGCATGTGAAAACCCCGCACTGTACCCCAGAAGTGCATTAATGTACATAGTTAACATTCAATAAAAAATTTAAAAAAAAAAAGAAACCTATTTGCTGTTTCATGATCCTTTCTACTAACATTTTATATGTTGTGTAACAAATTGGTTTTGGGGTGGGCATTTTTGTACATATGGAATATTCTTGATATTGCAGAATTGTAGGATGTATTATTATTTAATGTCAAAGATTTTGGAGAATATTACATTAATTCTGTTTTATACTCAGGTAGTCTTAATGACCGACTTTTTAAAAATGTGTTTAGGACCATGCAGCACTTAATGTGCTTCAGACACACTAAGATGCACTTGTAGGTAATGATGTATACGTACAATGATATGTTCACTAAGAGATGATTAAACAGTGAAAGCAAAATTCATAAATAAATGCCTAAGTGGGTGAGAACATTTAATTTACTCTATTACGCTGGAGTCATTAACTATTAACTATACATATTACTCAAAGAATTCAACCATACCTGCAAAGAGAGTGAGATAAAAAAAAATGTAAATGATAAGAATGATATAAACTTCAATTTCGCTGGAGTAAGGAAGAGGTGGGAGAATTGAATACGCTAATGGTTTAGAAAGTCCCAATATCTACGTAGTGGTTGAGAGTATAGTTCTACTGTAGTTACTTATTTTTTATTTTATATAAAATAAAGCTCAGTGTTTTACTCTGTATAATGAACAACAAAGTACCACACTAAAATTAGGTTTTCATACTGGATTTAAACTTACATAAATATAGCTACATTTATGTCTGTGTATTGTTTTGGTCTAATATCTAAAATGAATTTATTAAAAATGTAAGAAAATTTTCTAAAATAATATAAATTCCTTTAGTACTTTTTTGTGTTGTATATAGACTTTACAGACTAACCTCTCAACAATAGCCCCAAATATATTTGGGTGCATGATATTTTAATTTTAATAATATGGATGTGGTGTTGTGAGGCTTACAAATTTAGCAAGTTAACTAATTCATCTAAATGTGGGTATTCCTCCTGTGTAAAATGAGAATTATAACATTACGTAACTCCTTGAGAAATTTTGAGATACGTCAAGCAAGGCTAGATCCTGATAAATACTGATTCACTATGTGATGGGAGAAGTGATGTTTTGAAATGTTGTGACATGCATTATTCATTGCTGGCATTTCCTCCACACCTAAGCCTCTATTCATTGGAACTGAAACTACTATGGCTTCACAGAACAAATTCAGTTAACAGGTAAGGTGTCAGTAGCCAGAGTTTGACTTTTAGGTAAAAGTTCTTTTGAAAGGAAGGTTCTGAACAAGAGGAGTTAAATTATAAAAACATTAAGTAGTGCTATTGTCCAACTGATGTGCACATATATATTTTAAAAACACTATTTTTTGCCATTGTTTAAATTTATATGCATCAAAATTTCAAAACTTATCAGTTTATTTTTTATCAGGTTATTATTTTCAAGCAACAATCATTCTTGATTATAAGATATTATAATTAAGTATATTTTATACCAATTGTACAAATTACTTTCATATACACTACTCTTAACATTTACTTGATTTGTTGTCATAAGATTCTAGTTAAGAGATATTCTTATAGCACATAATTTGTGGACTCTATTCCTTTTAAGTGGCTCAAAAATCTCTATTAGTGACTGCTGCCACTGCCAGCCTCTGAAGCATGGGTAGCAATTAATAATTATTTTATATGTTTGTCAGTCTGATTAATTATATCATATTAAACTCATTTGTGTAGGTACTCCCCTGTTGAATAGAAAACGTCATTTTCGGATAAATTTTTTTCTCCCAAATTAAAAAGGACCTTTTAAAATTTTTTTGTTTCAACAATTAGACATTATTATGAAATAAGATTGAAATTGTATCCCTTCAACTGCCATAGGACGCTTTCCTGCATACAGGGTGACAATAAGCACCAGAGATACCTTTTGGCTTAGATTAATGCATTTAGAATAGAATATTTAGTTCCAAAGAAAAAGTAACCAAATTAAAAGCTGTGAATCTTTCAAAATGGTATTCTTTGGATATTAAGTAGGATAAAATATAGTAAGTATGCAGATGGCATGCTGAGCTCATAGTAGCAGTGACTGTTCCATTAGATAGCGATTAACTAAGTGAACAGAGGTAAGAGAAATAAAAGCATCATATATTTCTATGTACATACGTAATATATATATACACATATATAGATTTTTTTTTGAGACAGAGTGTCACTATGTCTTACTTGGTAAAGTGCTGTGGTGTCACAGCTCACAGCAACCTCAAACTCTTGGGCTTAAGCAATTCTCTTGCCTCAGCCTCCAGAGCAGCTGGGACTACAGGCACTTGCCACAACACCCGGCCATTTTTGGTTACAGTTGTCATTGTCATTCAGCAGGTCCAGGCTGTGTTTGAACCCATCAGCCTCAGTGTATGTGACTGGCACTCCACTCACTGCGATACGGTGCCACCTAATATATTTCTATATTTTGTACATGGCTTCCCTATTGACAACCTAGATGTAGCCACAGTTAATTATTGATTTGAAGTAACAGCCAGGTGTCTGATTAGATACCCCTAAATCTTTCATGTATATTCAAGAGATGAAGAAAAATATAAAGGAGTGAAAAGCTTAAATTATAAACTACAAAATAAAAACTTAATTTTCTAGATATTTTCTATTGAATTATTTTATAGCAGAGCATATATTATGATGTTTTAATGCAATACGTGGCTTACATTTTAAATTAAGAAATTATTTCACTTTAGGAATAAACCCCTAATATTTTTCTTTTTCTCTTCAAAGGACTGGCTAGACCATTGTATTCTAAGTTTTTCTCATCACCCTTTGCATCAGTATCACTATTGTTGAAAGGCAGAGATGGAAAATGAAATAAGTAGGAGACCTGAAAATGAAATAAGTAGGAAAATGAAATAAGTAGGACCTGATTTGTATTTCCTTGGCCTAAAGGGGGCAGGGTACACTTGCAGGAACTTATAAGAACAGCTTTTCATACTACAGCTGGATACATTTTGAAGTCTTTATAGGGCCTTAAGAAAATGATTCACTTACTATTCTATGTCAAGGAAACCTGAGCTTTTGAGATTAGGTGAGGGAAATAATTTTAAGATACTGTGTGATTTTTCTGAAGAAAAACAATATAATAATATTAATACCCTTACTTTTCCTCTTTGCCCCTTTGAGCCCTGCCCTACTTGATGCCTGCCTCAGTAACTCCATTCAGTCACTTTGGTTCCACTTCAGAACTTTATCTTTGAACTTGAAATATGTCATTGGGGATTACTAGTTCAAGGTCACTAGTCTGAACAAAGCTTTAGAAATAGTTTGAAAACACAAATAAAATTGTGAGTCAAATCTCAGTTTGCTTTTTACACACAAAGAATTTTCTTCCAAGATAGTTATCTACTCACTGAGTAAGGGATGTTTTAGAGAAGAATCATACTTCCTGGAGGGTCCCAAAGAAAGGACTAAATTAAGATAGGTGGCCACTGCCTGTGGAATTAGAAAAGATTCTCATGTGTTAAGTTCAACTCTTATTTGTGGCAGCCCCAATATGTCTTTACACAAGGAACTTTCAGCCCCCACAAGCCATGTTCTTTATCAAAAAATGAAATTAGGCTCTGTCTGATGAAAAAGTGAATCTCCTGTCTATGAAGTTTCCTTTCATATTCTTACCTTCACTGGATAGAAAAAAAGAATCTGAATGTCTTACTTGTAACCATTTTGACTGCTTCTTCTGAGGACAGTTCAGTGTTAAAATTATAGGTCAGATCTTCTAAGTTTATTCTAATAATAACTTTACAAAAGCTAGAAAAATTCAAATGAATATTATGTATAAGGTGTTTATTAGAAGAGTATTTTAATAATAACATAATGAAATGTTTGACTCATTTGTGCAAATGACTTTAACGAAAATAAATACTCAATTTGAAAATGATAATTAGTTTTGAGTTTATGTCCAATGTATTTTTATGGAGAAGATGAAGAAATAAAGTATGATCATAATAATTTTTAATATGTGTCTTCATTTATTATGACATTATTTTACATATGAGCTCTTTGCTATGAAAGGGTAGCTAAGTAACAATGATAGAATAAAAGTTTAATTTTTGGCTTACCTTTTAAACATTTTTTTTGGTGACATTATTAGAACACCAACAGCTGCTTTTAAAAATAATAAATTCAAGAAGAGTGGAGGGAGATGGGGCCAAGGGGTTTAGTAAGCTTTCACCGAACACATACAATGTAGGGATATATGGCACCCCACCTGCATGAAAGACTCAATACAACTCAATACAACTCAGACTTCTAACAAATGAAAGCGAAGTAAACTAATAACATGTACCCTTATATTAATCTTAAAAAATAAAATAAAATATAATCATCTTGGAGCTTGGAGCTTAGTGGCTAGGGCCACATACACCAGACCTAGAGAGTTCGGATCCAGCCAGGACCTGCCAAATAACAATGACAACTACAACCAAAAAATTGCCCGGCATTTTGTGAGAAGCACCTGTAGTCCCAGCTACTTGGGAGGCTGAGGCAAGAGAATCCCTTAAGCCCATGAGATTGCTGTGAGCTGTGACATCATGGCACTCTACTGAGGGCAACATAGTGAGATTCTGTCTCAAAAAAAAAAAAAAAGGCAAATACGTCCCCCAGGGATTCTAATATACAGCAAAATTTGAGCACTGGCCTAGACAATGACTGATTTGTTTTTCTTCTTGTATTCTTTGCAGCTAGGACAGTTTGCTATAGAGACTTAGGTTAGAAGACTCTGGTGCAGAAATCTTCTAAGCCAGAGAGCCCTGGACTAAGACTAGTTAGAAACCTTCCTCTCTTTTAGGGCTAAGATGTTAGATTCCATTTGATAAATGAGTGCTGAGATTATTTTTTTCCATCAGAAAAAATATAAATATATTCTATCTAAATTCCACAGGGGGGGGGTATTCATGTGCAGGCAGAATTCCCAGTAAGGGCGTGATGAGTGAGGTGATGCTTGTCAAATCATTTTGGGGCATGTGAGCTGCTGTAAAGAATAAAATCAAAACCCAACAAAAAGACAATCCCCCCCAAAAAGAAGAAAAAAACCCGGAGTCCCATTTTTGATTCGAAATTAAACTGTCAGAACCACATGCCACAGTGTACGTGAGAGCTTGTCTCTTTCCTCTGCAGGACTTTCAGTGAACGATACACAGTACCATGTAACACAAATAAGAAGAAGCATGGCTTTTAGTCCAGACTTTACTGATAATAAGCCCTGGACGTAAATAATTCACTTAACTGGCTCGGTGCCTGTGCCTCAAGTGGCTAAGGTGCCAGCCACATACACCTAAGCTGGCGGGTTCGAATCCAGCCTGGGCCTGCCAAAAACAATGAGGGCTGCAACCAAAAAGTAGCTGGGCGTTTTGGCAGGTGCCTGCAGTCCCAGCTACTTGGGAGGCTGAGGCAGGAGACTAGCTTGAACCCAGGAGTTGGAGGTTGCTGTGAGCCGTGATGCCATAGCACTCTACCCAGGGGGACAGCTTAAGGCTCTGTCTTAAAAAAAAAAATTCACTTAACTTTCATGAGACTGGCTTTTTTCTCAGTATGTGAAAAAGGAGGAGTACCAGCCTTTGCACCTTCCTCTCCAAAATAAGATACAGTTTGATAAAAGGATATTAAATTACAAGGAACTTCTTCCCAAGCCAGTGGGTTAGCTTGGGGTGACATTGAGTGGGTATCTTGACCTCCACACCACCATCCCTCAAGTAGCAAAGCTGACCCATGGAGAAGGCTCGTGGTTCAAAGGGCCAGAAATAAAATCCAAGGGGTGGGGGGTCTTCCAGGTGCACCCAAGAGTCGGAAGGCAGGCGTGGGCAGTGCTTCTCTGACTGGATGCGCCCACAGACCTCCTGGAGATGTGACAATGTAGATTCTGGTTCCACAGGTGCAAGGGGGGGCCAAGAAGATTCTGACAAAGTGCACCCCTGGGTGATGTGTGCTGACCCTGGATCACACTCTGAGAGGCAGGGCAGGTGATCGGCACCCTGTGCGGGTACTCATTGTTTTCTTAGGTCAGCACTAGGAGAGTCAAGGGGAGAGACGGTGTGGACTGAGGGCGCTGGTGGGTGGCTTACCTCCATGCATGACACAAATGAAGCCAAAGTGCAGATAATACTTGTTTGACTTTGAGTTTATGTGGCCCCGGCAACTTGGTGTGATCAGTGCCTATTACCATTCTCAACTGCCCTTTTCCATAGACAACCAATCTTTATATACTATCCATTTTCTGCATGATCTTTGGGGGAGCCTGAATATAAAAATTTAGTTTTGCCCTATCCATTTCTTTCCACTTTTATTGAATTCTGCTGTGTCATCCTCCTCCTACCTTTCTTTGTTTTGATTCAGTTTAATGTATGTCTGGAGTCTGTGTTAGCTACATGTATAGCTATACAGATCTCTTTCACCTATGATCTGGTGCTTGCAGTGGTGTTTTGGTTTTTTTTCCCCCAAATATCTCTATGTGAAAGTGGAAAAAAATGATTCAAAGTAATCATCTGGTTGACCTCATTCTCATTGAGTGGTCATTGGATATGTTGGTTACACTTAGGGTGAAATCAACTTGCCAGCATCATTATAAAGAGGATCCTCTAATTATACTGTTTGCCCAACTGATAGGTTTGGTTTTACCACTGTAAGTCAGTGGCTGTGTTGTGTTTTTCTAATCATCCCGTAATGTTCTCACACATTATTTAAGGTTTGTAAAGTTTAAGAATAGATGGAGTTTTTATGTGTTCTAATTTAAACAGTTTGGAGAGGAAAGAGAGTTGTAAAAAATGTGATTGTGACATGTTTACTATAAACATGTGAAAATGGAGCCCGTGATTTACGCTGGTGGCACATATATTGTACCTTGTCAACAAGAAAGCTTTTATGTTTATGTATTTAATATGGTATTTTCTTTCTTTAAAAAAAAATTAGAACTGATGATGTCTCTTGGAAGACTTAAACACATTCTGGTTTAAAATAGTCCTCCATAACTCGACTTCTTCCTAAAGCGTGCACGGCTCTCTCTTAGAACTGTGTACCTTTGGAGACGGAGCAGCAGCTGCAGTCCTTCCTTATTCTCTAAGCCAGTGGTTCTCGACTATCAGGGTGCATCAGAATCACCTGGAAGGCTTATTAACACGCAGCCTGCTGGGCTTTACCACCCGAGTTTCTGATTCGGGAGATCTGGAGTAGGGCCCCCAAGCTCACCATTCTCCCAAGCTCCCAGGGGATGCTGACGCTGCTGGTCCAGGTCCCACCCTTGGAGACCTGCTGCAGTTTAAGCCTTTGCTCAAGCAGCAGTGGAGGGAGTGTACCTTGCTTATGCATCACCTGGGAGCCTGTCAGAAGTGTAGAATCCTGGGCTCAGGTTCCGACCTACTGAATCAGCATTTCAGCAAGATCCGCTGTGTGATTTGTTTGTCTTAAACTTGAGACATCTTGCTTTAAACTACTGGCAGCATCTTGAATGCTCAGAGGACAGCACTGAGATTTCACAAATGCTGAGGCAAGGGGAAAGAGAAATTCCTGAAGAAATTAGAATTCTTAAGTATTTACTTTTTCAGTCAACAATGTCTCTGGCAAGCTGGGGTCAGTTTGGTCTTACTTGAACCTTCTTAGGTGAGTTAAATCTGTAACTATTCAAAAAGTATTTTTAACTAGTTCCTTAATTCTAGAGACAATGAAATATGTATTTATTTTAGACCACTTACCTATAAAGGTTCATAAAATACCCAGTGAAAAGGAGATAACAATAAAAAGATTTTATGCAATATCTAGAATATTTAATAAGAACCCCAGATTCCTTCTTTCTGGGTAAAAGAAGAGTCCAATGCATTTTTGTTGTTGTTTTAAATCATTTAAAATATAAACATTGGGATTTTTTTTTTTTTTTTTTGAGACAGAGCCTCAAGCTATCACCCTGGGTAGAGTACTGTGATGTCACAGCTCACAGCAACCTCTAACTCCTGGGTTTAAGCAATTCTCTTGCCTCAGCCTCCCAAGTAGCTTGGACTACAGGCGCCGCCTGTATTTTTGGTTGTAGTTGTCATTGTTTGGCAGCCCCGGGCCAGATTTGAACCAGCCAGCTCTGGTGTCTATGGCCGGTGCCTTAGCTGCTTGAGCTACAGGCGCCACTCAAATATTTGGAATTCTTAAGTGTTGCTTCTTTGAAAGAGGAGAGTAGTATTGAATATTGACAAATAGAATTTCTGTCTCATTTTTCCAGTAATTGTAACTAAGGAAAAAAAAAAAGAGTGGGGAGAAATAAATACAGGAAGATAGTAAAAGCATCTAGACTTTGCAATTTTATTGCTAAAATGTTTGGACACGCCTCTTACTTGTATGCCAGGGGTAAGCAAAGCCATAGACAAAACAGGGTATATCATCTTGTATCTATTTAACTTGAAATTTTGTGGGGTATACAGTTTTAACTAGTAATTAACGTGAAACTAGATGTGTACACACACACACACACACACACACAGATATATACACATATATTCACACACACACACATACATGTATATAATAAATTAAAGTGAGACTTAAAGCAATTTGGGTTTTGTGACTTTGTGACTGGTGGCTTATGGTTCTATTCCTAGACCCTTAGAGTTTTATGCCTGTCACTCAGCAGGGCTACCTTGGTGGAAAATTTCACGAAGCACATGTTAAGATATCAGGTAATCTTTTTCATTGACGTATAATACACTACACATATTAAAAGTGTGCCATTTGAGGGCAGTGCCTCAAATGAGTAGGGCGCTGGCCCCCTATGCCCGAGGTGGTGGGTTCAAGCCCAACTCTGGCCAAAAAAAAAAGTGTGCCATTTGGTTAAGTTTTGACACGCACCTGTGACTCCATGGTAACAAGTGATGAAGATGCCCATCACCTGGAAAAGCTGCATCATTCCGGTTCTGCAGACGCTCATTCCTCCTCACCCTTCAACAAGTAGGCAGGTCACCTTATCCTGCCTCTGTCACTATAGATTACTTTGCACTGTCTAGAATTTCATAAAAATAGGGATGTGTGTGTCCATCTTCTTTCATTCAGCGTAGTTTTTTCCAGACTCATCTGTGTTGTAGTATGGGTTAACCCTTCCATCCTCTTTACTGCTGAGTAGTAATTCCCTGTGTGGGGATATCATCATTTGGTTTTAAATTGGTTTTATTATTATTATTTTATTGCTTGCAATTCATTGAGGATACAAAGAATTAGGTTACACTGATTGCATTTGTTAGATAATGTCCCTCTTATAATTGTGTCCCACCCCCAAAAGGTGTGCTATACGCTGTGACCCCCCCATCCTCCTGCCTCCTCCCCTCTCCCCACTTGTCCATTCTCCTATCCCCCCTTGTATTAGCTCATCTACTGCCTTCATATTGGAATAGAGGACATTGGATCCTGGCTTCTCCATTCTTGTGATGCTTTACTAAGAAGAATGTGTTCCACCTCCATCCAGGTTCATACAAAAGCTGGAAAGTTTCCATCTTTTTTTGTAGCTAAATAGTATTCCATGGCATACATATACCACAGCTTGCTAATCTGAACTCAGATTAGACCCTCATTTAATCCTGCAATCGCATTACTAGGCATCTACCCAGAAGAAAAAAACCCTTTCATCGTAAGGACATTTGCACTAGACTGTTTATCGCAGCTCAATTTACAATTGCCCAAATTTGGAAACTGCCTAAATCAGTGGTTTTCAACCTTCCTAATGCCACGGCCCTTTAATACAGTTCCTGTGGGTCGCAACCCCGAGGTTGAGAACCGCTGGCCTAAATGTTTTTGAGTTGTTTTGATGGACGTTTGAATTGTTTCTATTTCATTTGCCTTGCATGAATACCTGTGACTGGAATAGCTAGGTCCTATAGTTAGGTGTACATTTAATTTTGTAAGAAACTGGCAGCATGTTTCTCAAAGTATTTGTATTATTTTAATTCCTACCAGCAGTGTAGAAGAGTTCCAATTGCATTACATTATTGTCAAAACTTGGTACGACCAGGCTTTGAAAAGCCTAGCTGTTGTAATAGGTAACCAATGGCAGTATCTCACAGTGGACTTAATTGGCATTTCCTTAATGGCTATTGTTGTTGGGCAATTTTTATGTTCTTTTTTGTCATTAATTTACCTTCCTTTTAGCAAAGTGCTTGTTCCAGCCTTTGCCTGTTATGTTGTTGGGTTGTTTATTTACTTGTTCAGCTTAAAAATTTTTTATATATTTTAGATAAACATCTTTGCCAAACGTGTGTTATGCAAACACTGTCACAATCTGTGGGACCGATCAAGTGGCTACTTGATTGTAGTTGATATTATGGGGGGAATTTTCCAGGGCCATTGAGGGGTTTGGAAGACTATTTAGTAAAAGTTATGCAGACAACTAAGGAAATGCTAACTCCGTGCGAAAAACCTGTACAAAAAAGTAAATGTAATTTACAATGAATGTAATATGTAGATATTTACGTGGTCTTAATAATGTAAATGCTGAATGTGGATGTGTTAGACCCAGTGTTTGGTCATCTGCCCACCATTCCAACCCCACTCTTTCCTTCCCATCTCCCACTCGGAGGGAGCAAATTTCCTCTATCTACTAATAATGCTTGAAAGAGTTTTGTAAAGTCTTGTGTATCTTTTACTAGATATACCGAGTGCCCCAAAGGTTGCCATACATACAGAGGGAAAATGGGAAATATTGGCTAAGTATATCTTTGTTCACAAAATATTCATTCTAAAACTTTGTAAAATATTTACAGAATATTTCTCTATGTGCTGATGTATAAATAAAAAATGTTAAAAATATAAAATATGAGCTTGTTAATTTTTCCTATTTGTGGCAACCTCTGGAACACCAGGTGTATTTTGGATGATGTGGTAAATGGTATCAATGTTAAATTCATTTTCTAGTTGCATGTTTCTAATCTGTAGAAACACAGTTGTCACACAGTGGAAAAAAAAGCTTTATCACAACCTGTGACTCATCTTTTTATTCCTTTTTTTTTTTTTAATCGAGGCAGAGTCTCACTTTGTCACCCTCGGTAGAGTGCTGTGGTGTCTTAGCTCACAGCAACCTCAAACTCTTGGGCTCAAGCAATTCTTTTGCCTCAGCCTCCCGAGTAGCTGGGTCTCCAGGTGCCCACTACAATGCCCAGTTTTCTTTGTTTTGTTTTGTTTAGCAGGTCTGGGCTGGGTTTGAACCCACAAGCACAGTGCACATGGCTGGCACCCTAACCACTGAACTACAGGTGCCCAGCCGTCTTTTTGTTCTTTTAATAATGTCTTATGAAGAGCAGACATTCTTTTTTTTTTTTTTTTGCAGTTTTTGGCCAGGGCTGGGTTTGAACTCTCCACCTCCAGCATATGGGGCCAGTGCCCTACTCCTTTGAGCCACAGGCGCCACCCTGAAGAGCAAACATTTTTAATTTTGAAGTCATATTTATCCAGTTTTTCATTTATGGATTGAGCTTTTAGTGTTACAGCTAAGAGTCATTTGTCTTACACAAGGTCACAATGATTTCCCCCTCCATTTTCCTTTAACAGTTTTATAGTTTTACATTTAATTTTCTAGTCCATTTTGAATTAACTTTCGTCGGTGGTGCAAGTTATATATTGAGTTTTCTTTTATTTTCTGTCTATCAAGATTTCATAGTGTCGGCTGGGCGCCTATAGCTCAACTGGCTAAGGCGCCAGCCACGTACACCTAAGGTGGCTGGTTCGAATCCCCAGCCCGGACCCGCCAAACAACAATGACGGCTGCAACCAAAAAATAGCTGGGTGTTGTGGCGGGCGCCTGTGGTCCCAGCTACTTGGAAGGTGGAGGCAAGAGACTCACTTGAGCCCAGGAGTTGGAGATTGCTGTGAGCTGTAATGCCACAGCACTCTTCCCAGGGGGACAGCTTGCGGCTCTGTCTAAAAAAAAAAAAAAAAAAAAAAGAAAACAAAATGATACAGGGAGGTGCATCATCCACTAAATCTGGTGAGGAAAATATGCCTTAATAAATAATTACAGTAAAATCTCTGTAAGCTGACCACCCAAGAGACCAAACTGGGCAACATACACAGTTGGTTAACATAAGGAACTTTCATTGAGTACATGCGGTACATGTCTGGTCTATGAAAATTAGGTCAGCTTCAGAAGGTGGTCAACTATGGAGCTGTTCCTGTACAGTACAGCATAATACACCTTAGGGAAAAGGTAGATGAAAAATACTTTAGAACCCAAAGATAGAAGCTGTTTGTTCTATCAAAATGGAAAGGAGGGATTTTTAGAAAAGCTTTATTTAAAAAAAGATGATATTTTAGCTGAATTAGAAAGAGTGATTGTTGTTTAACAGAAAAGTTTAGAAAAATAAGTGATGGGAGAGAATAGCCCAAGGACAGGCACAAAAGCATAGGGGTTAAGAGTACAGAGTTTGGGGAGAAAGATTTGAATTTTATTATACCCTTGTCCACTTATACTTTCTGCCACATTGGGTGGTTTAGGTAGCCTCTCAATGACTCTGTTATTTTTTCCTCTTAAAACTAAGGTATGATATGCCTCTCTCTTAAAGATGGGCAAAGATTAAATGAGATAAAAATGAAAAATACTTGACATATCCCCTCATGATTTCAGTGCCCAAATACTCCTTTCAGTTCCCATGGAGGTACTGAAGCAAGTAATGTGGATGGACAATAACAAGATAGCTCAATACAACATGGCCATGTGAGAAAGGAGCCTGAGCATCATGGCATGAATTCGAATGTCTATGGCAATGGACAGGATGCCTATGGAGGACTTCAATCAGAGAAGAGATGATATCAGACTTTTGCTCTAGAAATATAACATTGCTGGCAATGTGAAAAAAGAGAACAAATACTGAGGGGTAAGTGGGCAAGGATACTCATGAAAATCATGAGAAAAGGAGCAAAGGAGGTACACATTGGAGTAGAATGAAGTAGAATCTTCATGGGACTTAGTGAGTGATTGCCTGGGAGAGAGATCAGAGGGGTAGGAAGATGTCAGGGAACGTTAGTCAGAAGAACTCACAAATGTTGGACTCTAACAACTCAGTAACTTAGGGAACAAATACTCTTATGAGAAAAAAGTGATAAAGTGCAGACTGTTACGTTGTTCAAACTACTGGGACAATCGGATTTAGAGCTGAAAGTGGCTCATGAAAACTAGAATGAGAGAGATGACTTCATAGAAGACGACCCTGAGTTGAGCCTGTTGTATAAATAAGATATGTATTGATGACTAGTGAAAGGCAATCATAAGAAGAATCACAGTGTGAATGCACTAAGTTGGATTATGAAAACTGCATAGGATATGCCATCAGGTTCTTTGTAGGTATTTTTAAATATATTTATTTATGTTGCGTCAGATTTCACAGAGGACAGAAGAGTGCTAATGGTTTCTATATACTAAACCATAGTTGGAAAGAGTGAATTTAAAAACCCTCTGAGGAAAGGAAGTATTCAAACAAAATTCACATAATACAACACAGCAGTGCAAAGTTTGATGACATTTGGAAAATTACTTGATTTTTTGCAGATCATTTTGAGCAGACATTCAGCAACTCAGAAGCCACAAAGCAGCTTTAAATAGATGATAAATTTTGGAATAACAGATTTACATATTCAATGAGTTCTTTCATACTCAAATTAGAGTGCTGAATCTATTATTTCAAATAGAATAATCTACAGACACATTATTTTCCCAAGTGTTTTATTTAGCATGACAGTGGTCATTAAATCACCTTTTACAATTACTTTTGCTATTCTTTTAAGTTAATTATATCTTTAGTAATAGACACCTTATGTTGGAACTATAATGCTTATAAGTTAAATGCTAATTGATCAAGTGAACATGCAATTCTGTCAGCAGTGATAAAATTAATATGATTTTAGTCTAAATCATGAAAACTAGAAGAAGGAGAGAATCAAATGCAACACAATGATTGAAACAATTACAGATACAGCACCTGGGAATAAAAGATTTATAAGGGGACATATCCTACTTGTCCTCCCATATGTGTACTCAATGTGATTTCATCAGAAATTGAAATTGGATGTTCCTCTGACCCCTAAAGTGTAAAACAAATTTGTGTTTGGAGGTTATAGATTGGTTTGTTTCAATAAAATGTGAATATAAATTTTTTAAATTATAAGAATGGAATGATTTCATCATGTTATATTCATGTCTGTATTCCTAAAAGCTCAAAGAAAAATGGAACGATCGCTCAAAGAAAAATGTAATGATCCCTTTTGAACTTTTTATTCTTTGTCAAATTGCAATAATACTTCTGTTAAGGTCTCTTAACAGAAGAGTGGGCCCATAGTGAAGTGGGATCACTTGTTCTTTTCTTAATGATAAGTTTGAGACCAGATGCATGGTCTATAGACACGTGAAAAAATGCTCATCATCTTTAATCATCAGAGAAATGCAAATCAAAACCACTCTGAGATACTATCTAACTCTAGTAAGAACAGCCCACATAACAAAATCCCAAAACTACAGATGTTGCCGTGGATGTGGAGAAAAGGGAACACTTCTACACTGCTGGTGGGAATGCTAACTCATATGTTCCTTTTGGAAAGAAGTTTGGAGAACACTCAGGTATTTATAAATTGACCTGCCATTGGATCCTGCAATTCCTGTACTAGGGGTATATCCAAAAGACCAAAAATCACTTTGTAAAAAAGATATTTGCACCAGATTATTCATTGCAGCTCAATTCATAATAGCCAAGTCATGGAAGAAGCCCAAGTGCCCATCAACCCATGAATGGATTAATAAATTGTAGCATATGTATAGCACGGAATATTATACAGCCTTAAAAAAGATGGAGACCTTACCTCTTTTATGTTTACACAGATGGAGCTAGAACATATCCTACTTAGTAAAGTATCTCAATAATTAGAGGAAAAATATACCATGTACTCAGTACTATTCTGAAACCAATTTATAATCACTTACACTTTCACATGAAGAACAGATCACAATTATGGCCCAGGATGAAGGAGGGAGGAAGAGGATTGGGAGGTGAGGGAGGAGGTCAGATCGAGGGAGGGTAAGTAGTTGGATCACACCCATAGTGCATAATGCAGGGATACATGTGGGATCTATTAAGTATAGTGTATAAATGTCTTAACACAATAACTAAGTGAACAAGATGAGGTATTTATTAACCAGTGTGATGTAAGCATTCCTAATTCTATATGAAATCAGCACATTGTACACCATAAATGCATTAATGTATACATGATCTATGTGTTTATGATTTAATAAAAAAAGAAAAATAAATAAAATGATGCCCTCAGGAAAAAAAATAAAATCCCAATGAAAATGCCAGAATGACCTGTTTTAACAATTGACCAAGCTATTCTTATGATTGATGTGGAAAATCCAAAGCCAAAAATTTTGAGAGATAAACAAAGTTAGAGAATCCCTTTACCTGATTTCAAAACTTACTATGAAGCTATAATACCATGTAATTAAGACAGTAAAAAACATATAGACCCATGAAACTAGGTAGAGTTTAGAGATAAATTTACATAGGTATGGACAATTGACTTTCAACAAAAGTGCCAAAGTAATTCAATGTGGGAAAGAGCAGTCTTCTTTTCAAAATTTCAGAATATTATGGGGGTACAAATGTTTTGATTACATGGATTACTTTTGTACATTTTGAATCAAACTTGTAAGTGAGCCCATCACTAGGATAGTGTGCATTGTACTCACTGGGTGTGAATTTACCTGTGCCCTCCTCACCCCCTCCTACCTTCCTTCCATTTGTGCACATGAGTGCTGACATATTAGTTCCAATTGAATAGTGAGCACATGTGGTGTTTCCTTTTCCATTCTTGTGATACTTCACTTAGAAGAACAGTCTTATTAAGAAATGATGTTTGTAGGATCGAATGGCAGGTCTATTTTTAGTTCTCTAAGTGTTCTCCAGACGTCTTTCCAAGTTTATTGCAGCCCAATTCATAATTGCTAAGTCATGGAAGAAGCCCAAGTGCCCATTGACCCATGAATGGATCAATAAACTGTGGTATATGTGCACCATGGAATACTGTACAGCCTTAAAGAAAGACGGAGACTTTACCTCCTTCGTGTTTACATGGAAGGAGCTGGAACATAAACTTAGCAAAGTATCTCAAGAATGGAAGAAAAAGTATCCAATGTACTCAGCCCTACTATGAAACTATAGCTTTCATATGAAAGCTATAACCCCATTATAGCTCAAGAATATGGGGAAAGGGGAGAGAGAGGGGAGGGTAGGGGGGAGGATGGGTGGAGGGAGGGTAATTGGTGGGACCACACCTATAGTCCATCTTACAAGGGTACACGTGAAACTTTCTAAATGTAGAATGTAAATGTCTTAACACAATAACTAAGAAAATTCAATGACAGCTATGTTAACCGGTTTGATGGAAATATTTCAGATTATATCTAAAACCAGCACACTGTACCCCATGACTACATTAATGTACACAGCTATGATTTAATTTTTTAAAAAAGATTTAAAAAATAAGAAAATTAAGAAAAAGAAAAGGTTTCAGGAGGGGAGCGCTGCAGGAAGCAGAGTCCAGGGGTGGGGAATGTTTAGGAGACCAGGGAACACTGCCTTAAGCTTAACAGGGCTGGCTGCCTATTAGAATGAATGTGACCCAGAGGGAGCATCCTCTGTTTCTGGAATGTTCTGAGTCTGTCCATGTAAACCAGATACTTCCTCAGAAAGAAGGTCCTGTCACAGAGCAAATGGCAGCAGAGTTCCCCAGTCATCACCAGCCTCATCAGGACCCCCAGGAAGACCATGTATGTGATTTCACTTGACACAGTGAGAGGTGAACAGCCGAGTGGAGCCAGAGGCCTCGATTCTGACCTAGCCCTACCCGCCAGCCCTGTGCAGGCTCCAGCATTTAGTGAGAGGATGGGTTCCCTGGGCACAAGAACCTGCATTAACCCGCCTCCTTCTCCTGGGGCTGGATGGTCACTGTCACCAGTGAGCCTGTGACAGCTGCCAACAGTGCATGGCCACCTCTCCGCCAGCTCAATGTACTCTGGATGAACTCAGAAACTGTCCACCTATGTCCTGAGGTCCTGAGAGATCGTTCAGCCCAAGGCACTACCTCAGTCTCCCGCTCAGCTCCCCTGGCAACATGTCCAGGGCTGACGTCACTCAACCAAGGAATGTGGGCACCTTGGCCCAGCTCTCCCAACCAAGACCAAAACTCAAAGTATTTGAGGCCTGGGGCTGCCCTGCACTTGCAGACCCAATTTACTCCCCAGAAATGGGCCTCACGGCTGCTATCACTATCCTGAGGACACACTTTACAGAGGTCACACCCCTGACACTCTGTGCCCTGCACAGCCCTCCAGGTACCCTCAGCGCTCCCACCCCCAGGTCCATAAATACATCGCCATCCTGCTTCTCTCTCCTTGAAAGAGCTTTTTCCTCTCAGTCCTGCCTCCCCCCCAGGAGGCCAAGGGCATCTTTGAGCTCTTCCCCTCCCATCACACTCCCACCCTAGTCCCAGGACTGTCCCCACAAGATAGCTTATCTATTACCAAGCTTCTCACATGAGAAATATATACCAAACTTTTCTGTCTTGGTGATGCACCTACAAAGACACACTCAAATAGCCTGGTGCTGCTGAGACAGACGTCCTAATCGGGCACTGCCAGGGGCACCTGCAGAAGGCTGAGGTCCATCCTCGGACTGAAGCAGTAAACTCCGCCCGGCCCCCATGTGTGTTTGGTACAACCAAGGCCATTTGAGAGTCTATGTCTGAGCACCAGTCAGGACCCAATGTGGCAGGAGTGTGGACACCTCCGCCCCAGGGGGCTCAGGGTCAGGCTTCTCCACTCCTCCCTGCCTGTCCAGACCATACATCTCTGGAGTATCTCAGGGTCCTCTTGCCCAGTCTCCCCCAAAAGGTGAGACAAGGAGGCTCCAGTGCTATCTCGTCTCTCTACCACTGTGCGGGACCAGGGGATGGGCCCTGCACAGTGGCCTGAGCCCTCCACCCCTGTTGGTCTCTCCTCTGGCCTCCTGCCCTTCCACCTCCCCCTCGTTTATTCGCCCACCTCCAGCCTCGAGGGCTTCTGGCTGCCCTCACCTGCTCCAGTACACTCCCGCCTCAGGGCACAACACTTGCCATCCCTCCTGGGGGAACATCCTTCCCCAGATGTCCACATGGGCCCCTCTCTCTCCTTCCCAGGCTTTACCCAAATACCACCTGGGGTGGCCCGTACTGGCTGTGCCCCCTGCCCTCTTTCCTTTCCCTTAGTCACTTCCCACCCTCTAGGACACCCTGACACCTGCTACTCATCCCAGGTCACTGCTCCTCCTCCCATCAGAACATACGCCCCTCCAAGGCAGAGACTCCCAGTGGCTCTAACCACTGTGTCCCCAGCATCAGGACAGCCAGCCCTGGGCACACTAAGTTGTGAGATGAATAAACACTGGGAAAACCATCCAAACTTTCCGGCTATTAATTGTTTCTTTAAAATCAAGAGCCACAAAATCAAATAGATCACATAGACACCTGCAGCGGCATCAGTCACGTCTTCCCCAAATGGGGCCCCTGAGGAGGCGGGAGGCAGGTGTGTTCTCCCGCTGCCTCGGGGGCTCCCCAAGGACTATCTCAGCTCCTGGCTCCCGGCATGCCAGCCTTTCCCATGCATTGTCCCTAGTGATCCCAACTGGGCCTTCAGCTTGGAGAACTCAGAGCCAGCAGGCGGTTAGCATGGGAACCCGAGCCTTGAAGGGAGCAGGGCTTGCCGCCCAGAGAATGGTGGGTGTTGGTTCCTCCGGTTAATTGGCTGGCGTTCAGCAACATTTTCCTCATGTACAACGTCAGAGAGCGACTTGTTAAAATGAGGCCGTGTGCTGTACTTTCCTAAGTCAGCCTGGGTCTAGGGAGATTTGGCCTATCTGTAACTTTAATTTTAAGCTAATTCCTAAAGCTGGGGGAGATTTGTGACACAGGCTGACGGGTCATCTCAGAGTCTGGGAAGTCCCGTGAAGGATTTCGAACGCACTTGGGGACGGCCTCGTCACGAAGCTCAGCTTCCAGCAGTCGCCCCCTCTGAGGTACACACCAGACCCGTGTGCACACCTGTCTGCACACACCTGCAGATTCATACACCTGAGTGTGGTGCCAGCCAACATCCACCTGTGTGCACTGTGTGACACAGAAGCCAGCTGCTTCTGACTCTAGGCTGGCTGAGCAAACAAGGAAAGGCAGGCAGGAACTGGCCAGGGAAGACAGAGAGGTGGGGGGTGGGAGGGTCAGGACACTCCTAGTGGAAGACGGGATCTCTTAGAGATCAGATAGGAGGCTGCTCACCCGGTTCATGCTGCAGGGAGTCCAAAGCCCAGCCCTAGCAGCCACACCCAAGATTCTCCCCTCCCCCAAGAAGACCCATTCCTGAAACTCTGAATTTACTTATTCCATCAGAAGTCAAACTTTTAATTGTATTTTGTTTTTCAAACGGCTCCCACTGTGACTATCTAGTTAGTGTCTGTCTCACGCTAGTAATTACCTGGACTTTCTGATGGTGGTGGTTTATTTTACCTTGGAGTGACTCTTTTTTTTCCACACTCAAAAATTTCTCCTTGTCACAATAATTAATAGGTTCTATTTCTAAAGCAATTATATTCAAATCATCTTAATAAAGCACAGCTCTGGGTGCCATCCAGGGAAAGAGCAAATTTTGATCCCCATTAGGCCAGGAAGGCCCCATCCTCTGCCTGCCAAAAGTTCTCCGTGTCCCAGGCCCCCAAATGGGATGCATAATTATGACCGAGGGGTTTTCCTGCTCTCGGGATGACTCAGTTTGGAATTCACCAAATGGCTGAAGAGGGAATTAGTTGGAGGGGTGAGAAAAGTCTAAAATTTCTTCTTTGTCAATGAAAACTAGAAGAAGTCTCCTGGCAAAAGAATCTACCCCAAGTCATAGCACTCTATTCCCAGGGAGGCATTAAACGTGGGTGGGTGACATTCAAACACATGTCTTGCTCGGATGACACCCCACCCCCATCACCACCCAGCAGGCCCTGGCACTTATCAGCTTCATTATCCCATCCCAGTAACTTCCCCAAACAGGGACACGGTAAGGGACCCTGCCACAGGAAAAGATGAGGCTGTGAAGAACTTGGAGATGTACAGCCTCATTGAGGACACAGGCCAGTTACGTGGCAACTTCCAGAATCACTCCAGAGCCTTGGGACACCCGGCAAGAGAAGAGAATGGAAAGGAGGAACCTGGGAGGGAAGAGAAAGGAACAGAGAAGGAAAGAAAGGCGAGAAGAAGTGGAGAGGGGGAGAGGCAAAGAGCACGTGTGAGTCTGCCGAGGGCCAGAGACTTCACCGGGAGGCCTCGCGTGTGCGGGGTCCTCGTCTGGAACGCCCTTCCCCGCTGCACCTGGAAAATGTAACCATTGCTCTGGTGCATCCTCCTCCTCACCAAAGGGAGGAAATGTCTTCTCTTAATTCATCAGGACAAGTTACACTGCAGTAACCATAACAGTCAATCCTAAAACGTCACTGGCTAAAAACAAAAAAGTCTGTTCCTCACTACAGCACATGTCATTGGGTCAGACACAAGCAGGGTGAATAGCAGACACCACAAGGCCATCTTGGACTGCTGTGGGTCGGGCTGACCTGGGCTAGCTCAGGAACGGGGCTGATCAATAACCAAATCCTCCCAGGTGTGAGACCTTGCAGGTGGGTCGTTTAGGGGAGCTGGTTGTTTGGGGAGAACTGATTGGTGTCCCTGGGACTTTCTGGCATAGATAGATAGACATGAGTTGTTATGGGAACAGAGTTGGTCAAGACCAAGGAAAAGTTCCAAAAAGCAGCTGACGTCCATCAAAAGTTGTGTATAAAATCCAGCATTGCACTCCCCATGATGCCCGCGGTCACTAAGACAAGGCCCAGACGGCTGTCCAGGTTGTTAAAATAGCTTTTTTCTTTCTTGTTAAAACCCCACTTGCTCTTGTTCTCTTTAATTATTTGGGCAACTACCTCGAGCTGCCACTGTGCCCCTAACACATGCACTGCACCCCATCAGGGAGGGAGCCCCACTCCATGCAGACATTCAGGGATCCAGGCTGATGAGGCCCCACCTCAACACGAGAGGCCGTAATTGCTGAGTCAGGGGAAGGGCGTGTATTAAACCACATATGGCCCTTCTAACTTCTGCCCAGAGGAGACACACGTCACTTCTGCTCACCCTGCATCAGCCAAAGCCACTCGCATATCCACTTCTAACCTCAAAGCAGGTGAGGATGTACAGGTCCACCACAGGCCCAGTAGGAAATACAGAAATATCAGTGGTCAGCACCAAGGCTATGTCCAACGTCAGCTGCTGGCCAGTAGTGATGGTGGGCCTGCTCCACAACAGCATCTCACGTTAGGTGTTATGGTTCGTCCTTATAACGAGCTGGAAGAAAGACTTTACTGCCTGCTCTTTACAGACAAAGACGCCAGGGCTCAAAGAGGTAAAACGTGTTTATTGGGGTCAGTTATCTACGAAGTAAGAAGAGTGGTGTTCAAAAACTGCTCCTGTGAATCCCAAACTCACACTCCTGCCCTTCCGCCATGCTCCTTCCTAGACCAAGGTAGTTACTTTCTCGTCTCTCCCACTAGATTGTCAATTCTTCAAGGAAAACAGTGTCTTCTTGGCCGGGACATCTGTGTCAGGCACTCAGAGATGTCTGCAGAATTGATGTCTGAGAGCACCAATTCCCTCACCCGGGGATGCAAGGGTGAGGACAGCACCACGGAAGCCCCACCCATTCCAGACAAGGGTACCATGGACAGCTCCAACTACAGGCACCATGGGCAGCTCCAAGAGGCACCATGGACAGCTCCAACTACAGGCAGCATGGACAGCTCCTGTGTGCAGGCCACTGGCCTCTGTAAACTGGGAGACCATCCTCAGGGGACCTTTGGGCTCCGTTGTTCTGGCCTCCTGCTGCTCCAGAACAAACTCAGACTCCGATGCGTCAGCCAGAAAAGTCTGGGAGGTTGTAAACAAATGCCCTCCAAGTTTTTATCAGTGTGGGCTTAACCACATTGGCTGCCAGCTTATTAAATAAAGTAAATTAGGTCTCAATTATTTGCTTATACGCCAGGCAGGAAAAATGAAATTTTCAATTCAAAAGTAATTCTGCTATTAATATGCAGAAGCGGATCTGAAATCGGACTTTCTGCCCACTGCCAAGAGGCCAGAGACGAGAGGTTCTCTTAAGGGGTCTCCTCCACACCGAGGCCCCCGTGGAGAAGCCCCAGGCCCTCTCAGAGGAGCCCGGCTGAGATGCCTGGAAAGGCAGCTCGGCGAGGAACAGCAGCACCTAACCCAAAATTTAATCTTCCCCTTTGTTTTCCTCAGGTGTAAGCACATCTCTGCTGAACGCCCTGGTGAACGTTGCCTTTCAGGATTGAAAATCTAAATTGGGCACATTCAAGGCCTCTGGGTTTACATTTTTTAAGAGAACTAGCAGAGGGAAGGATGTGCCCAACTCCAAGCCCTTATCAGCCACACAATCCAGGAGCAGGTATTTATGGGAGGATGTCTTCAAAAGGGGAAACTCTTAGAATCTCCTCCTGTGGCTTTATTCAAGCAGTTGGAGATGCGCTCTCAAAGCCAATTCCCTATCTGGAAAGAATCAGGAGCCAGGAGCATCAGTCGCCTTCCAGGGCCCCCCTTCCCGGCCCTCTTTTTGCTTAAGGGCATCAACAATAAGCATGGAATGGTTTAGATGGAATAAGAGCGTCTTGCAGATGTAGATCTAACAGTTTTGAGAGGCTGGGGGAGGGGTAGGATGAGACCTACCTGCTGGGGTGTTTGGTGCAGGGCCGTGACCAGCTGTTTGCTATTTCAACAGAGGACAAAACAAACAGGAAATATGTTTCTGGCTCCCACAAAATGGAATCCAACAGGCAGGTGTGCCGTGAGCGGGCTGGGGCCCATCCCAGAAAGTGAGCCTCACACCAGGAGGTGATGCCACAGTGGGTGAAGGGTACACCCCTGGGTATTCTGCCACCGTTCTGCTGGGTGACCTCAAGCAAGTCAGCTTTTAAACTCTCCACACTTCTATTTTGCACCTAAAACATGGGGGCAATATTATTACGGGCTTCCTAGGGTCCTCAGGAGGGGTCCACAGGAAACGCTTGCTAGGCGTGTGGCACATGGTTCAAAGCAGGGCATCCACGCACACGCTCAGGCACACACAAGGTTTGGAAGGGCCTTCATGCAAAAGTTGTCACCAGCTAAAGGGAGGCATTTCCTCCAGCTGGGAAAGATGGCTGCTTCCAAAGAGGCCTAGAACATCTTCCTGTATGGGGGCTTTGGTTTGGGTTTTTTTTTTTTTTAATCAAAATGGCAGCATATTGTAGGGAGAGGAAAGGAAGCTGGCAGACAGGAACCAGGAAGAAAAACTCAGGAGGGAGGAGGAGGGAGGGGGGAGGGGAGCAGGGAGGATGGGGGAGGGGAACAGGGGAGGGTGAGGAAGGGGAGCAGGGGAGGATGGGAGGGTGCAAAGGAAGAGGCTCCAGGGGTGTAAGAGGATGACACGCAGGGAGAAGTTCCTTCTCCAAGGCAAGTGGGGCGCTGAGACCTCAGAAGGTCACCCAAAGAGGGGAGGGCGAGGCTTCCCATCTCCCGCTCGCTCACTCAGGCTCCAAATGCCAGGTCCTCAAGGTCGCGAGGACGGCTCCTCTGTCAGGGCTGCCACAGCACCTGCACGGGGGAGGCTGGTCTCCCCTCTGCTAATCATGCATGTACCTCGCCACCCTCAGATCCTCCATCAGTCACACTCAGAGGCACAGGACACACGTCACGGTCCCAGCAGCACTTCTCTGCCTCTCTCTGGGTCTCCCTGCTTCCTGGCCAGCCAGGGAAAGACCCTGTGGCCAGTCCCAGTGGTGTGTGCCCTGGCCCAGGGCTGCAGCCACACAGCCCACGCTACTGGAGCACCTGCTCTGCAGCCCTAGCATGCCTCATGTGAGTGCGTGCATGTGTGACACTTCCTCAGAGACATCCCAAGGAAATTGCCGCTGGAGGCGGACGGCGGCAGCATCTCCTGTACATCACTGCTCCTGACCTCCTCCGCTGGCAGCCCAAATGGCCCTCTAGAGGGCCCAAGGAACGCGTTCACCCTCCCTACGACCCATATGTCCACCAAATGTCCCCAGTGAGAAATGTGAGCACCTCACCCAGACGGCCCTCTCCCCTCACCGCCCGGCCCCTTGCAGAGATCACGCGCATCTCTGATTTCACTGTGTTCAGGCAACGTGGGGGGGTTAGAACTAGAAGAGAAACCAGTGCACGAAAAGTCTCATGAAAGCTCTAGCCAGAGGGCCCAAATATTTGATGAACGCAAGCCCACCTCACAGCCCCCTCAGCTCCCCAGTCTCCTTGCCAGCCGCCCACCAGAGCTGAAAATCCTCCACTGGGACAAATACCCAGAGCCGCTGCTCATGGAGGCAGCTGTTTCCGACTTTCTACCAAGAAGCATCGACATACAGGGAAGACGACATTCCCTGCGGATCCTCCCCGCTGAGGACATCATGGTGGCTGACATGTCCCAAGCCTCAGCCAGGACCTGAGCACACCTGACATCAGACATGATCACATTTCAACACTGAACAGTGCTGCTACTGTCCCCAGGTGAAAGCGCTATTGCTCCAGGTGATGGGGGGGGTGGGGGGTGTGTACACACACACACACAGGACAAGCACACTCCACACACACAATCACACACACACACATGCACATGCACGTACACACACATGCAAACAAGACAGGCATATTACACACGCGCACACACAAGACATGCACACACACACAGTCAGATGAGCCAAACCCAAGAAAGCGCACCCACTAACTCAATACTGCTGCCAGAACTGACTTTGAGCATGCAGCTCAGCGGGACCTTGGGTAGGGGCAGGAAGGAGGCCCCCAACACACCCACCCCACTGTGGGGACAAGCTTGCCCAGGGACAAGGGGTCTAGGGACTCAGATATTCCCTAAGCAGCCACCTTCCTGGTCCTGCCAAGCTTTGTAGCTGGGTGGACCCTTCACAAGTGATAAGATAGGGGCCTACAGGTCCAGCCCCAGAGCACACCGCAGCACACTGCAGCACACCCTAGCCCTGCAGGAAACCTGGGGTGGTGGGGATTTTACCTGGTTTCATTTTATTCTCTTGAGGCAACCACAAACTTAAAAATGGCTGAAACACCTGCTTTCCACCTTATTACAGTGACCTCTGGTGGTCAAGAATCAGACATTGCAGGGCCAAATTAGAATTAAATTACTTAATTTCAAACAATTCTAAGTAACAAATGCCTCGAGGTCCTTTCAGAGGTTCCAAGAGGAGCAGAGGAGTCAGGATCTTCTGTCAGCCCCACTGAAGGTATGAGGCTGTCTGTCACCTGACCCTGCACACAGCCCCACCAGGGCTTCTCAGATGATGCTTCTAGTGCAAAGGCGAACGCCTCAGAGCACCGACCTGGGGCAGTGTCTCAGCCGCAGCGCCTCCTCCCCCTCCCAGCTGGTGGCATCTCAATGCCAGGCTTAGAGGGCACAGGCTCAGAGAGGTTTTTCAGAAAAGCTTCCACCCTGCCAGGGGAGCTGCTATGAGCTCAGGGGAGGGAAGGTTTCTAGAAGGCTTGCGATCTCAGCACCGCCGCCAGCCCTGCTCCAGCTGCTCGGGGCTGCACAGGGAGGCAGAGAAACCGCACTCTTTCTCTGCCAGGATCACGAGCCTCAGCCAACAGATGGTCGGCCAGGAATGACAGGGGGAAACAGGGTTTCTGCCCAACTTCTCGGTCCCCAGGCCATGGTGTGGGGGTTGCCGGAGTCAGAGGGGCCACAAGGCAAGAGCAGTAGCTTTTGGTTTGGGAGTTATTCCAAAAGAAGGAAGGGGACAGAACATATATCCATTTAGCCCCACTCTAGGTCAGAGAGAGTCTAGGTGTGGAGTAGGGAACACTTCTATGGACAACAAGGCTAAGCCGAGTGTACTGTGGGGTAGAAAAGAGATGGACACATGGAATCCAGCCCCATCACCAGCCAAAAACAATAAAGCTTAGCACAGGCAACAATCTCTCACCCTGTCCCCAGACCACCCCCAAACCATTCTAGACAGATGCTTTTAAACCCTAAAAATTCTCTAGAGAAAGGAATCCAATGACCTCAGCAGCACCTATTCTAGTAGCTTCTAGAAGGTTCTAGAAGTGACCAGGTCAGATGTTAATCCTGCCACTTGTTATTGCACCACTTGGTCTGTCCCTGGAGTGTAGGCTTCCGTCAAAGCCCCAAACCTAAGAACAGGTTCTCCTGCGGTCCCTACAAGCATCAGTGAAGACAAGCTGGGCCTCTCTGTTCCCAATATAGAGACAGACTGGTTTGCTATCCTGGTATCCTCTGGAATTCAAAATGGACGTGGAATATCAATATTGTCTCAATTTCCCTTTATCTATGAGGAGACGTCAGCAACCCTTTCTGCCAAGGATTGTACAAGGATCATTAAAAGGAAAATGTCCATGGTAATTGTGCCTTTATGCATATTTCTTCCCTCCAATATTCTATAACATAATAATGTTTCACATTTCTACAGAACTGTCTTTTCAGCATGTTTTCGCATTATGCTTAATTTCGTAAGAGTTTCTCAGCCCCACATAACGACACAGTTCAATGCAAAATCAGATATAAATCTAGCTTAAGAGACTCTCAACAGGAATTTCATTTAAAACTGTAAATGTTAAAAGATTCTGGCTCTGATTTATGTTATGTTGTGTGTGCGTTTCAAAGAGAGAGTTTAACTGGCCCTCTTAGACAATAGATGCCCGCGACAAGGTGGCAGCTACACCCCTGGCCTCCACAGGTCTGAGGGGACTGTCTCTCTGCCCCTCTGCAGAAGCAGCCAAGAAAAAGGCTGACCCAGGGTCCGAGCTCCAGCTGCAGGGCCACGCAGGGCCGTGCAGGGCCGTGCAGGGCTGTGCAGGGCCTCACGCGGGAAGTGAGACAACGGTACCTGACACCGTTGCCTGCCGGCTCAGAGACCACACTCGGGGGATAATTCTGCAGTTTCCTCTCATCTCCCTGTTCCTCCAAAATGCCGGGACATGGGCACGAGGGCCCTCAGTGTCCTGCTACCACCCACGTCTGTCTTTAGGAAAAGCAGGAGGGAGCTCACCAGGAGAGGCAGAAAGTCCTGGGTCGGGATCTCAGTCTGCATGGTACCCGGCTGTCCTCAAGACACTTCACTGCCAAGGTGGAACGATAACCCCAGGGCCTGGGAGAGGGGTGGGCTGGCAGACTGCGCCCAGGGCTCTTTGGAGAAGAAGCAGGCCCTGCGTCTGCAGGTGCTGTGAACTGTGAATTCTTGATGGAATTAATGAATCCAGAGGAGGCATTCATCCATTGTCTAAGCACATTTAAGACAATTTTAAAATGCAGATTATTTACATACTAGGCTCTAATGACTCTGAAGCAACCATTACAGTCCGTCATGTAAAACCATATCCAGGCAATTTTATTGCAGCCTATCGGCACGCACACCATGTTTAGACAACTTATAATACACAAATTATTTACATCGTGAAAACATCTCTGTGGCCCTGGCATTATGCTATCAAGAGACAACGCGGCAGCAGTAGATTAAATTGAAATATGCTGGCTGCTTCTGAAACTTTCAACTTTATTCCAGAACGTTGAAAGCCAAAAAAAAAAAAAAAAAAAAAATCACAGTTAGCATGTCTAAAATTTCACTTGAAAGGTGGAGCTGTTATGAATTGCAACCCAAAAAAAGAGAAGTCACCACTTTGCAATTGTAAAATCCATTTATTTAAAGAAGATTGAGGTATCCAAGCCTTCTGATAGCACTTAACATATTTTAAAATATGCACTGCAAAGCTCAAAAAGTTCCTGAATGCCTCCATATAAAAAAAAAAAATGTTTCACCACTCCACCCAACTCCAAGCAGAATCTGTAGGGTACACGCCCCCAGGAAAAAAGGCACTTGAAATGACTTGTCTATATCTTTCCAGGAAAGTAAATTATATATAGGTCTGCACTGACGCCCCCACTCCCCTATAGGTTACCCATTTTCTTCCCACACTCCACAGCCCACAGAAATGAAGAGAAAATTATCAAGTGGGTTTAAGCGCTTGGATACCTAATTGCAACAAATCTAAGAGCCCCATCTTTCTGCTTTTTAGAACTTTGGTTTCAGACTTTAAAGCGACTCCCATTAGCCAAGTTGACACATGCCAATTAGCTTGCAGCATTTCACAGAACGAAACACCCCTTGAGGTAAATCGCCCCACATACCTACACACCTTCTAAGTATCGCCATTTGTTTTTCGATATTTCATGAAAATGAGGCTCTTGCATGATGGTTCAGACGAAAAAGGCACATCTGCTATTAATTTTAATTCGAAGATATCGGGAAGGACCCCAGACTTAATTAGGGATAGCATGAGTATCTCTAATCAGAAGAGTGCCCCATGTCTGTCCCCTTGGCCGCATGAATTGCAGGGGCCACCTGGGCATTTTGTACCTTTGCAACAGAAGCAAAGTTTCTTATGACTCTGGAGGAGGAGGAAGAGGAGAAGGAGGAGGACAGTGATGATGGTAAAAGAACAGGGAGGAGGAGGAGCAGCCGGAGGGGGAAGTGGCAGCCACAGCACCACACTCCAACAGTATATTAAATGGTCTCATTCACACACATGGAAATAAAGCTCAAGGTAAAGCAACATGGCTCGGCACGCCTGCTCCCGCAGATCCTCACCAGGAGGGGTCTGCTATGACCCTCACGTGCCTGCTCCCCGCGGATCCCCACCAGGAGGGGTCTGCTATGACCCTCACATGCCTGGTCCCCGTGGATCCCCACCAGGAGGGGTCTGCTATGACCCTCACATGCCTGCTCCCGCGGATCCTCACCAGGAGGGGTCTGCTATGACCCTCATGTGCCTGCTCCCCGCGGATCCCCACCAGGAGGGGTCTACTATGACCCTCACATGCCTGCTCCCCACGGATCCCCACCAGGAGGGATCTGCTATGACCCTCACACGCCTGCTCCCCACGGATCCCCACCAGGAGGGGTCTGCTACGACCCTCACATGCCTGCTCCCTGCGGATCCCCACCAAGAGGGCTCTGCTACGACCCTCACATGCCTGCTCCCCACGGATCCCCACCAGGAGGGATCTGCTACGACCCTCACGTGCCTGCTCCCGCGGATCCTCACCAGGAGGGGTCTGCTATGACCCTCACGTGCCTGCTCCTTGCGGATCCTCACCAGGAGGGGTCTGCTATGACCCTCACGTGCCTGCTCCCGCAGATCCTCACCAGGAGGGGTCTGCTATGACCCTCACATGCCTGCTCCTGCAGATCCTCACCAGGAGGGGTCTGCTACAACGACCCTCACATGCCTGCTCCCCGCGGATCCCCACCAGGAGGGGTCTGCTATGACCCTCACATGCCTGCTCCCATGGATCCCCACCAGGAGGGGTCTGCTATGACCCTCACGTGCCTGCCTATGCAGACATCTTTCCTATTGTACAAATGGGCAGATACCATATCTGTATAGTCATAGAAACTAATTTTTCAAAAGAACTGCCAAGCACTAGTGAACTCTAATGAATGATATGCCACATGCTGGAATATTGGGGGGGAAGCATATTGATGTCTACAGCCCTCTCTGAAATGAATCAAAACATCAAGAGAGAGCAAGATGGATGGATGAGTGGAAGGATGGGTATTGATAAAGGGAGCAGAATGAAATGTTAAATCCAGAAGCTACTCGAAGGGCATATGGTTTCACTGCAAAACTCTTTCAACGTTATCATACGTTGGAAGTTTCCAAATTGAAATAGAAGAAAACTAATTTTTTCGGTTCATGATGTGACACTGATCTTTTCCCAGGCTGGCAGGTCCAAATGGCTTTGTCCTTTTGGACAGCTGCACAAGATTCCATTTTATGGAACCACAATGGGTTAAACTATGCCCCACTGATGGTCATTTAGGTCATTTTGCAATGACAGACAAGACCACAGCGAATATCCAGGTAATGTATCTTTGAATACTCACAATGCATTTCTAGACACACGTCTTTTGACCTAGAAAAAGAACATACACTTTTACCTTTGATCTAGAATAATAACAGTTAACACCTGCTACTGACTTACTCCACAGAGCCTGCCGTAAGCAACCTTTACGTATTATCTCATATGCCGAGAGGACTTAATTCAGTAGGAACGAATGTGTCCTCGTTTCATTGTTGAGGAAACTGAGGCACAGAGAGATTTATTTTTTTTAAAGAAAGTCCCCAAGTTCTTACAGGCAGAAGGTGGAAGTCTGGTTCCAGAACTGGTCATTTTAACCTTTGTGCTTCCAAATTATGGTCAAAGAGATCAAACCAAGATAGATCCCTACCAGGAGTGTTTTAGAGACATGGTTTCCCCATGTTGTGTTGCTTCTAAATTTATCTAAAACTTACAGAAAACACCATCCATTTTCCCAGCACACAGGAAAAGCAGCACTGGGAAAGGGGTGAGCAGGGACTGAAAGCCTTGTGAATTCCAGCAAGGGCACAGGGGAAGCTGGCGTTCCTCTCCCTGGCGCGGGATTCTCTCCCTGCCCATCTGCGTGCCTCTCTGCAGCACGTACCCTCTCCGAGTGCTGCAGTAATGCTGGCAGGTAAACATTCCTGTGAAACTCTCAAACTTCTATTTTTAAACCCTATAAATCCCCAACCCATCTTCCCAGGTGCATTAATGCAATCTCAAGTATCCTACCTCCATTTTTCTTTATCAGGCAGCTGCAAGCAGAAAGGACTAAACAAATGAGTAAGTGTCTCGTCTCTCTTTCCATCATCCACTCAATTAATTCAAGTAAATCTTTAGACAATGCTTGATATGTCAGTGGGATATTATTATCAACAACCTCAAAAGGTTCTTTTGTTTTATTACCTAAAACATTATAAATGATCCCATTATAAAACCGATTAAGAAGTCTTCCTTCAGCAGGCTACGGTACCAGCCCCAAACTTCCAAGGCCGGGCTGAAACACAGCCTCCACGCAATTAGTTTCAAAGACAAGAAGGCTGCAGCCACGGGAAAGAGCCCTCTGTAGACAGCGGGGCAGCTGCCTAACTGAAGCTCACGACACACGAAACAGTAATAATACCTAATAATACCGCCGCACTATTGCTGCTGTAGCAACAAAAATGGTGTGATTGATGGAGCTGGCTCACTTAGCAGAAGCATAACAAACTATGCCAGGAAAATCAGGTCTGTTTGGAAGAAGAGCTGAAGCAGAAACAGAATAACTTCAGGTGATAAGCCAATCGCTCAGACGTTAGCGGAATGGAAAAGGCACAAACCTTGAACCCACAAACCTTGAACCCACAAGGCGGAGGTTCTGACTGTGAAACCAGGGACCGTCCCTGGCCGACTGCAGCCACTGCCGTGGCAGCTGCTCGCACGCACTGTGACAACACTCAAGGTGGGCTCGCTGGCACGTCTTCGTTCAGCAGTTTTGACACGGAACTGCGAACCTATCGTGCCTTCACACTTTTTTTTTTCCTTTTCTATATTTCTCAGTGGTGATGATGATGAAAGAGTTCAAGGTTTCCAAAAACTACAGAAAATAACATAATGAAACCTACGTGCCAGACAACCATGTTGTCCAGTCTTAATATTTCACTAGATAGCATCAGATTTATTTTCCTAGAAATAAAAAAGAAGAATTACAGGGGTATCTGGGTCTCCTAGGTACCTGGCCTGCTTCTTTTTCCTCCTTCCCTCCCAGAGGGAGCCATCATCTTCCATTTTGGTTTTAATTTACCATGTGTACATCTCCATAGACAACATTTTTTTTATATTTTAAGCTTGTATAAATGGTACCATATATTTCTTTTTACAACTTGTTTGTATATGTGTGTGTGTGTTTTTGTTTGTTGAGGCAGTGTCTCAGTCTGTTGCCCTGAGTGCCATGGTTCATAACTCAAAGCAATCTCAAACTCTTGGGCTCAAGAGACCCTCTCAGTTTTGATTTTTATACATACAGATACACATACTTTATTTGTTTTAACTGCTATATAACTCATCATAGAAATATACAATTTATTTCCCATTCTTCTACTGATGAACATTTAAATTGTTTCCAAATTTCTATTAATATAAATAATACTACAAAGAACATCCTCGTACATATTTCTGCACAGATATAAGGGTGTCTATAGGGTAGCAGGTCTCAAAGTGGGGTTTGCAGGCTCTTAGTATATCCCCAAGATCCTTTTGGGAGACGGTAAGGTCAAGACCATTTTTGTAAAATAATAAGTAGGCCAGGCACAATGGCTCATGCTTGTAATCCTAGCATTCTGGGAGGCCAAGGTGGGGGGATTGCTTGAAGCCAGAAGTTCAAGACCAGCCTGAGCAAGACCCAGACCCTGTTTCTACTAAAACTAGCCAGGTGTGGTCATGCACACCTGTAGTTCCAGCTACTTGGAAGGCTCAGCCAAGAGGATCACTTGAGTTCAGAAGTTTGAGGTTGCTGTGAGCTATGATGATGCCACAGCACTCTACCCAGGGCAACAGAGTGAAACCCTGTCATAGAATTTTAAAAAAATAAAGAACTAAGAAGTGACTTGCCTTTTTCACCATTTTTACATTTGCACTGTGGGAGCAAAAGCAATGGTGTGTAAAGGTGCTGGGGCCTCAGCACAAATCAGGGTAGGGGCAACCAGCTGCACCAGCTGTCACAGCTCCCCACCGCCATGCACTTACAGAGGCACACACACAAAATTAATTACGTGTCTTTTCAATATTCCATGTGACAAGATAGAAATATACATAAAGCACTGAAACATGATTATTGTCTTAAAAAAAATGGTTGGGTGAGTATTTGAGCTGCAAGCTACAGCAGCCACCTTTTTCACCAAATGCAACTTTTATTTGAAAGAATAACTGAAAAAAAAAAAACCCTTTATGGCTATTTAGATGTCTGTGTTTGGCAGGACTTCTGCTTCTGGCCAAGATGGAGTGGTGGGGCAGGATGTACTCTCCTGCTTGGAACAACTAAACAACTGGACCACATCTAGGAAACATCAGTTTTCTGCATGGTGGACATCAGGCTATGAAGGACAGTGATCCTGAGATATGAGAAATAAATGGAGTGAGCCCTGTGCCTGCCCCAGGTTACTTTCTAGAGAAACTCTCCAGACCAGACCCAGTAATCTCCCTGAGTTGAGAAGAAACTAGCAATCTAAGGAGGCCAAGGCAGGTGGAGATCACTGGGCAGAGTACCAGAAAAAGATCCACAGAGAACTCTGGAGCCACACAGGAGATCCCCCTCCAGTATTCCAACACATATGGATCAGCACATATGTACAAGGAGACTGTCTAAGGCCAAGTAATGAATGCCCCACCAATCACTGCCATTCACACTTGGACTAGAGTGAAAAAAAAAAAAAAAGAAGAAAAGAAAAACTTCATAGTACACAGAGAGTAAGATGAGTACTCAGTATAGCCACACCTCTGTAGTGGGGAGAAATTAGCCCTAAACTCAGTAACACTCCAGACCGCACCTAACAACAACACAATAAAGCAAGATCTGAAAGGATTAAACTGATTCCAAATAACATGACCACATTCCAGAACAAAGCTCAAGAATATGTATAGGAATAAAAATGTATATGGTACTCAACATGGTTAAGTTCATCATGTTTCAGGTCAAAAACAAAATTCCAGGCATGTAAAAAAAAAAAAAAGAAAGAAAGAAAATGTGACTGATAATGAGAAGAAGGAAAATCAATCACAACCAAACCAGAAATTACACAATGACAACATCAGCAGACAAGAAGATTGTACACACTAAAAAGAGACTTGGACGCACTAAACAGACCCACATAAAACCCAGAGAGGTGAAAATCTAAGATTCAATCTAGGGTAAGTAACACACTGGATGGAATTAATAGAAAATTAGACTCACAAAAGAAAATATTAGTAATGTTTAAAATAGCAGTACAAACTATCCAAAGTGAAACACAGAAAAAAGGAAAAATATGAGCAAATATCAGTGACAACTTCCATCAGTCTAATATATGCATGAAGTTCCCAGTGAGGGGAAGGGACAGAAAAAGGTGGAAAAATAATGGCCTGAGATTTATGAATTTGATAAAAATTGTAAATGCACAGATCCTAGAATCTCAATGAGCCCCAAGCTCAAGAAACATAAGAAAACTACACCAAGGCACCTCGTAATCAACATCCTTAAATCCAGTGACAAAGAGAAGTTCGTAAAAGTGGCCACAGGGAAAGAGCACATTTGCGTACAGAGAAACACAGACACACATAACTGCAGAATTATCAGAGATTATGCATATAAGCTGGAAGACACAGAGCAACTTCTTTAAAGTACTAAAAGGAAAAAATAATAGTCAATCCAGAATTCTCTACCCATTAAAAAATACACTTCAAAAACAAAAACAAAATAAAGACATTTTTCATAGGTACAAAAGCTAAAATAATTCATGATCAGCAGACACACACTACGTAAAATGAAAAGGGAAGCCATTCAGCCAAAAGGGAAATTATACCAGACAGAAATCTGGATCTACATAAAAAAATGAAGAGCAGCGAGAATGGTAACTGCATGGGTATATATAGACTTTTTATTATTTAAATATCTTTAAAAGATAATCAACCACTTAAAGCAAAAGTAATAAAAATGAATTGTGTGCTTTAGAACATATCTAGAAGTAAAATGCATGAGAAGAACAGAAAAAGGATATGAAGAGAGAATGGAAGTACACTAGTATAAGGTTGTTACATTATGTGTATACATGAGACATATACCTGTATAGTGTGTATATGTATATACATTTACATGTCTTACATTATACATGAAGTGATATACTATCACGCAAAAGTGGACTGTGATAAGTTAAAGCTATATACTAAAACCTCTAAAACAACCACTAAAATAACAAAGAAGCCAACAGAGGAAATAAAATGGAATAATTAAAAAAAAAACTCTCAGTTAATCCAAGAGAAGAAAGAAAAAGAGAAAATGGGAACAAACAACAGATGACAAAACCAGAAAAACAGAAACCTAAACACATTGATAATCACATTAAATGTAAATGGTCTAAATACTTCAAATAAAAGCCAGAGATTCCAAGAATGTATTAAAAAGCAAGATCCACATATATACTATCTCCAAAAAGTCCACAAAATAAGCTAAAAGTAAAAGGATGGAAGAAGGTAGACCATGTCAACACTAATAAAATGCAATTTGGAGTGCCTATATTAATAACATGCAATGTAAATTTCAGAACAAAAAATACTAACAGAGATGAAGAGGGTCGTTTTATAATGATAGAGGAGTCATTTAATCAAGAAGACATACTAGTCATAAATTTTTATGAAACAAATGAGAACTTCAAAATATATGAAGCAAAAACTGATAGAAAGACAAGAAAAAACAGTCAAATCTGTGATTATAGTTCATAATTGATAAAAATAAATAGACATGAAAAAGCAAGGATGGAGAAGACTTGAACAACATTATCATCCAACTTGATCTAATTATAGAACATTCCAACAGCACAGTACACATTCTTTACAAGTGCATCTAGAATACTTGCCAACATAGAGCATATACAGATCAATGTCTCAATAAATTTAAAAGAATTCACAAAAAAAGAAATTCACATAAGAGAATTAAGTTAGAAATTAATAACAGACAAGTATTTGGCAGATACTTTTTCAAAAGTGAACATAGCAAGACCACCACTTCAACCGTATTTGTTGCCCATGATAAATTTTATGTTTGTAAATAAAAGGCAGAATTCGGGAAAACTTGTATTCATTCCTGTGAACTTGACAGATTGCAAAATTAAAAGATTTTCCTGAGGACTTCAGCAATAATATTAGCAAAGGTAATTTGACTTCAGCAATAATATTAGCAAAGGTAATTTTATTTTGGTATTATATGATCAAATTTGTCAACATAAAGATCTGTATAACTCACTGAACCAATATTTTCAAAAGGACTAATGTGATTTTACAAAACTCTGCCAGGGTGAAAGATCTTTCCAAAGATCCATATTAAAAGACGGTCTCCTCCAAAAGACAGGTAGATGGATTTTAAACGTTAACAGGGTACAAAAAGTTCATTGATACCATTTCAGATTCCACTTTGCAACTTATCTTTAAGAAACTACTACCTTTTGGGTTATGGTATAGCATCAAAGAGGAATATTCACAATTCTCTGAATGGCTATTAAAATACCACTTCCTTTACTAATTACACATCTGTGTTAAGCTACATTTATGCATTCATTTCAACACATCCAAACAGTGAAAGTAGGCACACATAGGAATCCAACTGATGCTCATTAAGCCAAATACTCAAGAAGTTCACAAAAATATAAAATGTTACTCTTTTCACTAAATTTTGTTTTCCTTTGGGAAAAAAAGGTATTTTTCATTAAACAATACATTATTTATATTAGCATAAAACGAGTTTCTGTTATTTCAATTATTATTATACTTTAATAATTTCTCAGTTGTAATTTACAATGCAGCAAATATTATACCTGTAAGTCAAAAAAGAGAAGATGTGGGGGCTCCTCAATAACTTTCAAAAGTATAAAGAGGTCCTGAGACCAAAAAATTCAAGAAACATCGCTCTAGAGAAGATGAATTGTCAATTACCTCAGTTATAATCTATACCAAAATAGAGGTATTCTTGTTTGTTTTGTTTAAGACAGAGCCTCACCCTGGATTGAGTATGATGACATCATCATCACTCACAGCAACCTCAAACTCTTGGGCTCAAGTGATCCTCTTGAGCTACTCCCTAGTATGCTCCCTAGCCTCCCTAGTAGCTGGGACTACAGGTGCCTGCCACAACACCCAGCTAGTTTTTTTTTTTTTTTCTATTTTTAGTAGAGATCGGGTCTTGCTCTTGCTCAGATTACTCTGAAACTCCTGAGCTCAAGCAAATGTTTGCAAACTCACTAGGAGATTCTGAGGTAAGTAACAGACCATTCGCTGCAGATTCATAGCAGCTCTCATGCGTTATGCCCTTACTGTGTGCCAAATATCACACTCAGACTGAAATCTTCATTACCCTCCAGCAATTAACATCATTCACACAATATGAATATGAAAACTGAGGTTCTCAGAAGTTAAATTACTCGTCTACAGGGTGAGGGAATCAGGATTTGAATCCAGATCTGTTGAATTCCAAATCAGTAACGCCTCCCACTTTCAAATTTCTCCGAAACCGCCATGTCATTCTCGCCTCTCCTTTCTGCGATGTCTTCTTCTTAGAACTTGCCTGACAACACATCACAACATTCGGGTATTGTCTCTGCCCCCTTAGAATGGGAACACCACGAGTGCAGAGAGGTGTGTTTATTCACCTCCGATACCCACATGCGTGCTGAGCAGGTGCAGAATACTGTGCAATGCCCTGCGGATGCAAGTGGGCAGGAAAAGGGTCCAAGGCTGTGGACCACACCTGACCCATGACGACTAGCCTTCCTCTCGGGGCCCCATGGGGCATGACGATAGGCAAGTGCTCCTGCATTCCAAAGCCGAGCATGGTGGCCAAGAGTAGGATGATCAGAGAAACACAGGGAGAGAGGATACCCTTGAAAGTACGCTCATGAAGGGTAGCAAGGAGGATATTCCTGAAATCAAGTTCACAGTTTCAGCAGCCAGGGACCTGACTGAGGAGACACCTGTGCTGGAGACAGCCTGAGAAGTTGGAGGAACCCAGGGGCTGGGTGTATCTGGCAGTTATCACTCACTCGTGCTATGATTCTGGCTGCAGGTTCACTCTGGCCCCCAGATCCACCACCCTAAGACTCACTGGCATTAATATCTGAGCTCTACAAATAAGACAATGCAATACTTGACAGCTATTTCACTGTTTGCTAGTCCACGTTATGCACTTTTTCTCCTGGGCTTAGTTTCTGCCATAAACTTGGACCCAGAAAAGTGTCAGGAAGAAATACACTAAAGAGTGTCTCTGGTTGGCAGTAAATGTACATCCAGGCATCAGTACTGAAGGGAACAAATAAAAAGTCTAAGGGTCTCTGTATCCACGCCCAACCTCCCTAACTATCTAAGACAGATGGCTGCATCCCACGTTAAAGACTTGTTAGAAGCTCCCTCAGTGCCCACTGTCAGGCTAAATCCATCCCACACTCTTCAGCTTGGTGTCCCGGGTCTTGCCAGTTCCTCCCTCCGCCGCCAGCACAGATACCCCAGCCACCTCCTCATCTTCTGAAATCTGGCTCCGATTTCCTGTAGACCAGGTTCAAATATGGCCAGCCAGGGAGACACCACAGCTGCCACCAAAAACGCTTAGCTGACTGAGTTTGCTGAAAATACGGTCCCGAGTGAGGCTCGAGATTTAAAGAACTGATAAGAAAATGTAATCTGGCATATATCGATCTCCAGGTCATTGAAATATATAACTACGTTTCAATTCGTCCCTTCCCCCAGGTCCAATGGGCCTCCCAGGAGCTGTGCTTTCAGGTTTCAGCCTTAATTGCAGATATTTAAATGCAGCCCAGGCATCGCTATTGATCCCCAAAGCAGCCTTTTAATGCTGATATTCATGATGTTATCAGGAATCTCGGCAGCTGGTGAGTGATGTGTGTATATCCAGTCAGAAGGCGTCTTTTTTTTTCCACTCTATCCCCAGAGGTGAGAAAGGTAATGTGTGTCATTGACGGCTCTTCAACCATCTTCCCACCTTTTTCTTTAGCCATCCAAGAAGATGAAAACTTCAAAGGTGGGTCAAAGGAATCCCAGGGCCAGGAGTCCACCCCAGGCCTGACTCTGCCACCTCTCAAGAAAGGCCATCCAGGAGGATAAGACTGTTTTGAGAAGAAACAGAATCATCCCATCCCTCAGTTTCTGGGTCAAAAGCCCCAGAAATCCCCCTCCTGCCCCATGCACCCACACAGCCTTTACTTTCTTGTTATCGGAAACCACCCATAAAGTTCTCTCAAATCTTTTGCAACAAATTTTACATTCTTAGCTACAGGGAGCAGGAAACCCAGCCGTGTCCCTTCTCTGGCCTGGCTCCCTCCCCTCACAGTCCATTCACCTGAATCACCTATGGGCCGTGCAGCAGATGCTGCCCAGGTAGACATTAGAGAAAGTCAAGATTAAGTCCACGAATACTAACAGAGCCTGAGCCGCAGTCCACAACCTGGCCCATCTCAAGACTTGCCTCTCTCTGCCCCCTGCTCGTGCCGCACCAACCATCACACTTGCAGGCCCCTTGCTAGGATGACACATCTCATTGCTCATGTGGTTCCCCCTCTCCCTGCTCTTGGTCAAATCTTGATTACTCCTTAGATTTAGCTCACACATAACTTCTCCAGGAAGCATTCCCCAAACCCTCTTCCTACTCTCTGTCCCCAAAGTCGGTAAGCAGTAGTTATCTGTACTCAGATCCAATCTACCACTCCACCAATCTGGTGTGCTGAGCTCACAGTCTTGGTCTCTGCCTACCCCCACGCCCTTGCGAGCACCTTGAAGGCAGAGGCGATGTCTGAATTATTTAGCTGTCTCTCCAGCACGCAGCCCAGTGCCTGCCGTGGAGCCATGCTCAGATTCCTGTTGAATGTAGCTACGCCCACCCTCCTCAACCACCCCCACCCCAGGAAGGCCAGGGGGCTCGTGAAATGGACTCCAGAAACAGGTGGACTCAATGCACACCATGCATCCTACAGCTCCTTCCAAGGCCCTGCAGCCTTTTAATTTAAGAGGCCCCAGCTCTTTGCCTGTGCACCCTGGAGATTCAACCATCCCTCTTCTCTGCAGCACAACTTCACGGCCAGGGCCCCCAGGCCTCCAGAGCCTGCTCTCGGGTCCTGCAGCACTGACTCCCGCGGGGGAAAAAATCATTGCATTCAGATCAGCTACCGCAGCAATAGGTCAGGCTTCCAGAAGCCTCCCCCAAACGCTGATTAATGGGCAGGAGCAGCTCTTGCGCATCTCATTACACACACAGCTGCAATGAAACCATCTTTGCTTTACAGTTTTGTGCAGGACATAAAAGTGGGAAATATCCCAGCCTTCGGAGGGAACAGGCTATGAATATTGAAGCAGCCCTGGGTTATTAATCCAGCACCATTAGTCTTAGGGAGTCACCCTAGCACTGACCCCCTAGAAGGAAATTTCTCTTGCTGTCCATTTCTCATTTCAAATTATCCACACAGCCACCGTACCTACCACCTGTGAATTATTTGATATTTTGGAGAGGAAAGTAAACAATATAAAAAAGCAGCAGAACTTAGGGGATCTATAAATTCTTAGCAAGTTATTTTCAGAGTGAGGAAAGCTGATTCATATGGCACTTTACTTCCCAAGACTAATTTAGTTTGCTTTTTTTTTTTTTCCTTTTATTAATAGGAGGTAAGCACCCTGGAAAGAACACGTTTTCATTCTTGGCAGCACCTGTCAAGAGGATCCCAGACCCACAGCCCATGTTGAAGGTTTATCCCAGAAAGGTGTCCATGGAACAGCACTGGCCGCGCGTCAGGGGAGTGATACTTCAGGCACGCTGGGAACAGAAACAGTCAGATATTTTAGAGGACAGTGTCACATCGCCAGTGCAGCCAAAAGCGTCATATTTACCCTTCCCTGAGGAAGATGCACTGAAGTATAGAGAGCGGCCCCATCTTAATATTTATCCAAATATACGGAGTCTTACTGTTGTTGTTTTGCCGATGGTTCTTAAGATACCACTAGTTTCCCCGATGTGTCCACGTGTGGAGTTTGCTTTTTTCACTCCTCCAGGGGCTCGGTGCTCTTTTTCAGTAGGAAGGCTCAGATCTGTCTGTATTCTTCAGCCACAATCCTTTCCTCCTCTTGCTCCCTCATCTTCTGGGACTCCCGTTACATGTGTGTTGGACCTTCTCTTCCGTATTTCCTCCGGACTATCTTACACTTAGCTAACTCTTTCTCCAGCAGAATGTCTATCCTTTTTTTTTTAAATCCTACCTATTAGGAGTCTCTTGGCATCTTGGTTTTAGTTTCCAATATTATCTCCTTTTACATCTAGAAGAACGTATTCTTTTTAAAACCGCCTGTTTCTTCCCATCGTCTCCTAGTCATGGCTTTTACTTCTTATTTTGACTTTTCAGACATGTCACACGAATTTGGCCTCACGGTCTTCTCAGACAGCTTTGCAGTCTACAGCTCCTGAGACACAAATTCCCCTTCCACAACTGGTGTTGAATGTACCCTGTGGTAGTGGATTTTCTTGTTTGCTTTGCCATTCTTGTCTAAGAGCTTATCTACATTGGGAGTCCCCCAGTTTTTTTCCATCGGACTCTGACTTTGTGTCCCATGTGGAGGAATCCCCACACACACAGGACAGGTCTACACTGACAAATGACAAAGCCCTAGGGGAGCCACTTGCTCTGGACCAAATTTTATGCTAGGTTCTCTGCGCAGAGTTCCTGCCCACGTAGGCAGTGCAGGGTGTGGTCCCATAGCTATAGCAGTCTAGGCTTGGTGCCCTCCTTTCTGCAGGAAGCCCTTGCTGGGGGAAGGGGCTAGGGGAGCATCCTAGCCTTCCCTCCTGAGCCAATAGGAAGGATTTTTCTGGGTTTTATTGACAGAAAAGAGAGTCCCTTCCTGTTTCCAGCTTGAAAGGCCCAGCCGTAAGGGATTTACTGTGGAAGCTCCAGCAGAGCCACTCAACTGGAACTCTAAATTTTATCTGTGTTTCTAGCACCTACAAATCTCCAAGTCTCATCTTTGAATTCAACTAGGGTTTTGCTGCTGTCATGACTAACCCAACATTTCTATAGGTCTGGAGAGACAGAGAGAGATTCCCACATGTGCATAGACGGCACCTTGACTGTAAGTTCTGCTGTATCTCCCCCCTCCCTTGGCCCGAGGAAATTATGCTCCTGCCAAATATTCACCAAGAACACACACCAAACCCGAGACATAGCTAGCTGACCCTCCGCCAAAGGCCTCAGGGATATTGCCAGTAAACAATAGCCAATCAGATAGAGAAAAGACCATGACAGAAAAAGTGGAAAGTTGCCAAGGCAGTTGTGCCTGGATTGTCCAAACACTTGGAAGCGAATATCTGTTTGACAGTGACTGCTCTACGTCATGCTACACTAACTGGGGAGGCTAGACCAAGAGGACATCTCACTCCTAACATCCCCTTGCTGCCCACACCAGACTGCCCCCACCCAACACTCACAGATCAGGGTCATCCCACACGCTGTCCATTCTCCTGTCCTGACCACCAACCAGACAAGTCTGGAGGGAAGAGATAATAAGTAGTCCCTCCCCCACACCGATGGCATCCGCTGGGGACACAGAAGCAGCCCAGAGAGGCAAAAAGGCAACCACCATCTTCTCTTCAGGCTCAACCCCAATCTCAAGAGCAGGTAACAAGCAATTTCTCACACACTCTCTGCTGACTGTTCCCTAAGGGACAACTGGTGCTAGGGTAGTCCCCCTCCTGAGACCCAGGTGTGAAGCAGAACTCTGCTGGCAGTGTGGCCTTGGGCGAGTCACTTCATGTCCCACCTCTGAGTCTCTGGGGACTGAGCCAGAGTTATTTCTTCGGGCTCATCATACAGATTAAACCACTCACCTAATGGGAGCGGCTGTTGACACTGCTAATAATGACCTTACCATGCCCAAACCTCAGAAATAAACTGCCCATTGCTAGATCTGTCTCTGTCTATCTTATAGGGAGTCATGATGCAGCTTTTCTGAAAGCTAAATACCCCAAAACATGCTCTCACTGCTTTCCTTCCTGAAATGGGTGTACGGCAGCCGAGTTTGGGTGCAGCAAGTACACACCCGGGAAACACCACTGCAATTAGGACAGTGAACAAACCTGTCACCTCCAAATGTCCCTCTGCCCCTTGGCCCTGCCCTGTCCAATGGGTGGCTTTGATTATAATTTTAAAACCCAATAAGAAAGAAGGAAAGAAAGAGGCGGACAAAGAGGAAACAGAAGGAGAGCGGGAGAGCGCGTGTGACGGCCGAGTTTCAGTCTGGAGAGAAGGAGCAGCAGAGAAACGCAGTGTTCACGGGGGACCGAGCGACTAAGAGGGAAGCTGAAGCCATCAGTGCACAGCTGTCCCTTCCCCGGGGCTGGAGGAGGCACCCACTGTCTCCGGTGGCTCCAGATGCCCCTGCTCAGGTACGGGCTCCAGCCCGGCAGGGACCCTGCGCCTCGTGCTCCATCGCACCAGCCCATTCTTCACTGTCAAGGCCTTGCCAGGATACGATTTATCACAGCCACGTTCAGAAGCCACCCATGTAAATGCAGAGTGATTCCGCTTGGCGAGGGCCTGATTGCCCTGAAGGGAGTTTCTCCAAGCGTCTCTGACACCTGTGGTCCTCTGACTGGCTGTGTCAGCCATGAGGCCCCTGGGCCTCTGGGTGGGTCCCCAGACTGCCCCCTCCCACCAGCACAAGGAGGGGTTAGAATCAGGGAGTGCCCAGGCCTAGGTGACCCACACCCAGCCTGGAGTTTGCAGTGATTATGGCCTGAGCCTGGAATCAGAAGAGGCCCTTGCCAGGGCAAGGACAGGTGAGGGCTGCTCAGCTTCCCAGTGGGGTCAATTAGGAGATCAGCCGGCTCTGTACCATGAGAGCAAGCTCCCCCTTCCCAGGTCCCCACAGGACAGGAGGCCCCCAGCTGCTTGTGCCTCTAGCCCTGGTGTCTGGCTCTTAACCATCTTGCTGCCCGTGTCATAGCTCGAGTCCAAGTCCACAGTTTGCAGACCCAGCTCTCACCCTCACCAGATACAGAAAAACATACTACAGAGGCTCTTGGAGGGCCCAACCCTTAAGCCTTGGGTATGGGCTGGCAGGAAATTATTTGTCTATTGCCTGTACACTTGAACATGGCTTAATGCCAGGGATACTTTCTGAGAAATGCCTTGTTGGGCAAACATCACCAAGGGCACTTTCACACACCTGGCTGCACTGGCCCCTGCACACCTGGGTGTATGGTCTATCCCATCGCTGCGGGGCTGCACTGTGCAGTGTGCCACCGGGCTCCGTACCATGTACAACACAGTGGTGAGTGTGTAAGTGAACACATCTAAACATAGAGAAGGCACAGTACAAACATGGCGTTACACAAAATGTGGTGTGTATATACCATGGAGTACTACTCAGCCAGCAAAAGGAATGAATTAATGTCTTTTAGAGCAATGTGGATAGAATGGGAGACTCTTATCCTCAGGAAAGTATCTCAAGAATGGAAAAACAAACACCACTTGTACTCACTAATAATTTGGAACTAAGTGATGAGCACACATGGGTCTAGAAAGAAGTAAAAATCGTTGGGGATCAAGACGGGGAAGGAGGGAGGGAAGAAACCCATCCAACAGGTACAGCGAGCACCACTCGGGGTGAGCCCTCTGATAGCCCAGACTAGCGCAGCACTAAAAACTATCCATGTAACGAAAACATCTGTACCCCTTGAATATTTTGCGATTAAAAAATGATTTTTTTAAAAAAAAGGTGTCAAATACTCGGCCAGTCACTGGCCAACAGGTCTCTCTGCAGCACGGAACTGCATGTGTTTTGGAATATCCTTTCACAGCCCTAATTGGCTCCAATTCCCACTCCTGATTATAGAATGCATTACTTCGGGACTCAAAACAGAATTGCCTGTTCGAAAAGATGGGAGGGTTTTCCACAGGTAATATTGATGAATGTGCCTTTGCAGTCCTCCTGGAAAAAACAGCCTGGTCACACCAGCATCTGCTCCAGGCAACCCCCAAAGAGCCCCTTAAACAAGACGCCCTCGGTCCTGCATTCTGAGCTTCAGCTGAACCTGTTTCTGTACTCACAACCACCACGCTGGGGAAGAGGAGAGAGAGCTGCTGGCTTCCAAAACCGTGTCCCAGAAAACTGCGTCCACAAGGGCTGGGCTTCAGGCATGTGTGTGTGGAACGGGGTCGGGAGAGCCAGGCACGGGCGCTGGGATTCGGTGGAAACCAGTTTCTCCAGGAAACAGTCTGATCTCAGGGTCAAGGGCAAAGGCCCCCAGTGTGTCTGTGCTCTTGCTTTCTCCAAGGAAACTGTTACCATGTTGGCTCAGCAGCAGAACAGACTCTGACCGATGGTTTCCATCATTTACGCTGTGGGGTTTTTGTACTCTGACTGATCTGTAGCATTTCTCACGGTGGAACGTTCTCCCCTCTGGGAGGCTGAGGGGATACCTGGTACCCCACGCCTAGTTCTGCTAAGCAGGCCCCCTCTATGACTTCCTTCCTCATTTCAGGGCTTTGTCACCCCTGTCCCCACCACCGGGAGCTGTCCCCACCTGTGTGCCTCTTCTCCACACAGGGGACCTTGCTGAATTTCTGTGTGCTGCCTAAAGTCTTACCCCAACTCAATCTTTCAACTTTGGAGGTTGAGCTCCCTGATGAGCGTGCTGTCACGCAGAGGGAACTGACACCAAATGTCCCCAACACACCTTTATAGACATCATTCTAGTTGACAATAAAGGTTTGGACCATGAAGACCCTTTTAGAAGTCCCCCCAGGCCAACTCCTCAGCTCGCCAGCCAGAAACCCAAGGAGCCGTGGGTTCCAGGGAACACTGAATTGAAGCTACAAAAAAATGGCAAGTCCGCAGTTCTGAAGCAATTCAGGAACGTGGGCACCTTGCCACGGTGGCATGGAAAGCTTTCAGCAGTCAGCTCTGCCCACCGAGGTCCCCTGGCCAGGATGGAATACAGAGCCAGAGTGAGAGTGGACACCCTTGGGCCAGGAGGGCATCACCTGTGGTCTGTTCAGGGTCCCGGGGGACTTCTCAGGCACCTTCCTCAAACCCAGCACCCTCCTCCGGGTCCCCAGGCAGCTTCCCCACTGCTGAGCGGAGATAACAGACGAGGGCACCAGGTCGCTCCAGCAGCCGAGCTCGTCTAGGCTGGAGGCGGTAACGGCTGGGGAGGAACAGGAACTGCATTAAAACCAAGAAATGACTCCGGGAATAGGTCTGACCCCAACACGAGGAAACAAATCTCCCCTCACAGAGACGTGCTCTGTGGACGCCACGGCTGAGTGACGGGGAGGAAGGTGGGACTCCTTTCTGCTACCAAGACTGTCTGGCTCGCTGCTGGAAAGACACCCAACAGAAGCAGCCCTCTGCTGAGTCCTGTTACTATTCTGGTGTAGTCTGCCGTGTGGATTTGGCAGGGGGGAGGGGAAGAGAGGACTTAGAAGGATTGGAAAAGTTTAAAATGAACGTGGAGTTCTCCACTCGGGAGAAAGAGACTCCTATGCAGATCTCATCTCTACCTAGTCTTTCTGGGATAAAGGCAACAGCAAAGTGGTGTCCCTCCTCCCCCTCCCCCCCCGACAAGCCTGCTGGAGATGACAGACACTCACGCCCTCCATCCTAGGCACCGCCAGCCACCAGCCTGCCCCACACATCCCTGCTTCACTGGGTCTTCATCTGCTCCTTGTCTACAACTTCAGTCTTGGTAAACCCATTTGAGACCATTAAAAAGTTTGCTCAACAGAGTTGCTCTTAGACCCAGGAGTCAAGAGACAGGTCCTAAGCCCCAACTCCACCCACCCCCAGAGTATCCCACTCAGAGCCTAAGAAGAGCAATCCAGGTGGTCTGGATTTGGAAACCATCAAGGTGGGACGCAGGCTGGGTGCTGCTGTGGGTAGGCGTCCTCCACAAAGGATGTGCCTGAGACGTCTGTTAAAAAGCCTCAGAGTCAAGGCCTCTGGGCTGGAGACACTCACAGGAAACATCGCGTTGCACCCAATTCCACAGAAGTAGCCAGTGAGTCTCTGGGGGGCAATGGGAACTGTGTTGGCGGAAGCAGGCCAGGGACCGACCCGAGCCCCACCCACACGAACTCACATTCCCAGGCACTCAGTCATTCAGTCCTAAATAGGTTCGTCTGCAGGACACCAACTAGAATCTAGTGATCCCAGGACAGGGAGCAAAAGAAAAAAGATGAGACAAGGCCACGAAAACACAGAACAATTCGTTTCCTCTCCCCTCTTCATTTAAAGAATAAATATAAAGACATTGGACAGTGCATCTATTTCCTACAGAAAACCCAGAACTCAGCATTTCCAATTCCTACAAATATCCCAAGTCTCAAGTTTGAAAATGACACACAGTAGGCCTTGAAACACCTGCTGACAGATCACGTGCACTAAGAAGTCAGGCGTTTACTTGAACAAAGTACAAACGCGAGCTCTTTGGAAACCCTTCCTGGCTGTGCTGGTCTATATCTATAGGAGCGCCTGAGTGGAGCCACCCAGCCACAAAGTCCTAATGTTTCAGAGCCTGAATTGACCATCGACATCATCTGTTTCTGCATCATCATTTAACACTGTGGTCCCCAACCCTTGTGCCACAGATAAGTGCTGTGGCCTGTTGGGAACTGGGCTGCCCAACATCACCACCTGAGCTCCAGCTCCTGTCCCATCCCCTCCCCCACCCCACCTTTGTGGTCTTCCATGAAATTGGTCCCTGGTGTCAAAAAGGTTGGAGACCACTGATTTAACAGATATGAACAAAATAAGGTTAAAAAATAAGTAAAGACCAGAGAGGGAAAGCAACGTGAGCCAAGTCACACAGCTAGGACCAGCAGGGCCAAGCTCCCAGCACGGGTGCGGTGACTCCCAGTTCAGAGCCCGTTTCTTTCTGCAGCTGTGCCTCCAGGGGCAGAGGATGAAACAGCTCAGGCTTGGACCCAGTCAGCACCATCCAGCCCACTGTGTTGCTCTCCTGTGCACAAATTGTCAAAGACTCTCCATGGAGACAGGAAATGTGTGGTGACACGGCCAGGGGGAGGTGGGTGGGCAGGGAGCTAGAAAGAAATCCTGTCTCTCCTGTTAACAGAATGCAGGTTCAGGAAATTGAGGGTTATGCTTATTAGAGATTTTAAGGATACAGAGAACACCAAAGTTCTACGAAATTAATTTCTCCTTCCTGTCGTTCGCTGGGGTTCATTCATCCCTTGGACAGCTGAGCGCCGACAGTTTGCAGAGCACTTGAAAGGTTATAAAAATGAATCACACACTGACCCTGCCTCCCTGCGTCTAGAAACATAGGCCGTGCATAAAATAAGGCGGAATTCAGCAGGAGCAGGTGCAAATGGACGTGATGGGGACAGACTCGTACCCAGCCACCGAAAAGGAACCAGCTACTGATAGGCGGGACAGGCAGAGTGAAGGGACCCAGCCCCCATGAGACATTCTCAGAAAGAACAAACCCCAGCAGCAGAGGAGAGACCCGTGACTGTGAATGTGGGGAGGGCAGGGTGTGACTTGGGATTGATGGCGCTGCTGGGGTTAAAAGTCATAGTGTTATGTGCCCCCCAAAATGTCCATTTTACCCTATGATCATTTAAAACATAAAATTTAAAAAAAAACAGAACAAAAAACATCAACACTGTGCCTTCAAAGGAAAGGCAGACCAAGTTTAGCTGGGGCTTCAGGGAAGACAGCCAGCCAGACCCTGAAGGCAAACAGGATGGGGACAAGGGAACAGTGGAATGTTCCAGGCATAGGGACAGAGCTGGGCAGAGGTGGAAGGCACTGGAAGGGCAGCTGGGATGTGGTCAGAGGGGCAGGAAAGACACGCAGGAAATCCAGTTATTAGCCCATCACACTCAACTGTCCCCACTCCGTCCCATGGACGGGTGTGGTGCTGGAAGGACCATGCTGGCAAAGGAGAATTGATCTGAAGATTAGAAATCTTGAAAATTCCCAGGTGCTGGTCCAGCCAGCAAACCCAGAACAGCACAGGGAATGGAAACTTACAAATCCCTGGCGTCTGTTCTGAGAAGGAACGCTATCCTGCCATTTTCAAAATTTCTTGACTTGGAATAACAGGATCAGAGGCTCTGGGAGCTGCAGTCTTTGAGTCAGGGAGCCTTTCGAGAGGTGGAGAAAAAGGAAAAAACCCCAAACTCCGTACTCTTTCTCCAGAAGACACCCAGAAACCCAGTGATGCTAATGGACTCCAGACATTGGTCATAAACTCCTTGAAACTCACCCCTGGATATAAAGGGGGTCTAGACTGTCCACAGGACCCAGACCAAGATGCCCAAACATGACCCAGATCAAGGAGCTCAGCCTGTGGCTTCTCTGGACGCCTATCTCAGCGCCATCTACCTCTCACAAGGAGCCTGGCTGCAGCACCAGAGAAAAGAAGCCAAATTTATACGTTGAGTTATTAGAAGTAAATCTAGACCTGATGGCAGGGGACAGTGCTCACACGTGGTTTTGCTGCCTTAAAACAGAAGCTGGGCTATTTCTCTCCACACTGGGCCAGGCTTCAGTTACGAAAAGGCCCTACTGGGCGATCTTGTCACTGCCCCATCCAACAAGCCAGGCTGGCGCAGGGAGCAAAATCAAGTTCACATTTCCAGTGGGCTTCGGGCTCCCAGGAAAAGGAAGCCTGTCTCCAGCTGGCTCACAGTTGACTGAATCTCCAACCCCCTCAGGCCTCCTGGGCTATTTATAGCCTCCCACCCTAAACATAAACTGTTGTTTGCAGCTTTTGCAAGGCCTAGCCCAAGGCAGTCTCCATCCAGACTCCATCTGTGCAGACACCAGCAGGTAAGAGGCTGCTGCCTGCCTCTTGATGGGGTTTGAAGAACAGGGCCTGACGGGGTCACCAAGCCCAGGCCTCAGTTTCCCCCCACCAAGCTGGACACCTTCTAAGGCACACCTGCCCCACTCCTGCACTGCCCAACAGACCCGGTGCCTGGGCAGAGAGAGCCCCCCAGAACTGTGCTCACAGGCTCCCCATCTCCCACATGGACCGGTCTATTTTAAGAACTATATTTTTAGGACAAGCAAATGTGCTGGGTTTCCATGTTCCAAGATCACGGCCTCGCCTCTGGCAGCAGCTCTGTTGCTAACCCTCCTTGTCACTGCCCATGGAGGCGGCTCTCAGCTGGCTGCTCATTGCTGGGGCTTTAAAGAAGAGGGGTCTCAAGGAGGGGCCTGGGAGAGTAGAGGCAGGATGGCAAGGAAAAATCCTGCCAGCCCTGGGAGCTGAGAACTGCAGACGGATCCTCAGGTTCACCATCAACAACATCCAAGATCGTAACATCGAACCAACAGATAGGGCAGGGCCCTGTCCACGCCAGGGATAAGAGGGTAGGGGTGGAGTTGTGAGTCCGTTACCCCAAAGTTCAACCCCCCAGAACACCTCTACTACCTGCAGCCAAAAACAAAACACCGCTGGGCCACGCTTTACTCCCCTACATGCCGAGGGCGGCCAGTTTGGCCTTCGATTGAGGAAAGACTGAAAAAGGACAAAGGCACGGCCTGGAGAGCTGAGCAAGGGCCAGACATGGTGCTAGGAAGGTGGGAGGGGACCTGCAGGCCACACTGAGGGCCGAGAAGCTTCTAAGGGCATCGGGGAGCAAAGGAACACAAGCCGAACTGGGACATCTCCTCCTCATTCACCCACAGCGTGAGAGGACCAGCCACAGAGTCCAAGGTGGCTTTCTCCTTCTGTGCCAGGACAGGAATCAGTGAGCAGAGCTCCCACTCACGACAGTGGGTGCCAACCAGTCATCGTCCACAGGGACAGCAGCTGTGATGTTTGGGGCTGGAACTATCGCCCCAACAATCGGGACTGGACAGTGGCAGCCGCTGCTTATCTGCTATACCTGCCCAGGTCACACGACCAGATAAGACTTTTCCCATTGTGTGCTCCACCGTGACAGGTCTGGCCGAAACAGAAGGGGCTAAGCACAGGAAGCTGCTGGTAAGAAATGTCACTACTGAGAAACACCCGGGGTTGGGGGGGTGCGTAGCAAGTGATAACGTTGACACACACACAAAGAGCATCTATTCCCTGCCAGGTCCTGTGCCATGAGCCTTCCGAGTGATATCTCGTAAAATCTCAGTATTTTCTCCATTTTACAGGTCACACAGCCAGTTATCTGTGGAGCTGAGATTTGAACTCAGGTCTTTCCAACCCCCAAGTCCATTAGCCAGATAGCTAAGATGATGAAAATAAGAAAGCAGGCAAGATGCTCCAGAAAGCTTCTTCGGGCATCTCAGAACTGATCCAACCTGGGAGTGGTCAAAGGCTCCTGGGGACAGTGACACTTGATCCCACAGCCCAGGGTCACTAAGCACAGCCAAGCTCAGGTGATGTGGGGGTGACAGCTCAGAGCCTGCACGCTGGATACAGCATAGGGAGCCAGGACCAGAACCGGATGAGGGCCCCGCCCTGGAGCTGGTGCTCCTGGGGTGTCCTCAGTGACCTCCTCTCCCTTCTCTAGGCTAAAGCTTCCCTAAGATCCAGGGAGCCCTCTCAGCGACCCGTCCTGCAGGCCAGGGTTTTGGTTTACCCCTGATGACTGACATCTAGCCTAGGAATAAATCCACATCCAGAAGAAGAAACCAAACCAAACCCAGGGATTGCTTGACCTGACAATGGAAAGGTGTCAGCGAAAGCCCAAGAGCGGCTCTTTTCTGTCCACACCAGCCAGCACCTCACATGGTCAGTGTTCTCAAATCCACACTCAAGGCCCAGACACCGGAGGCTCAAGAGGCGAACCCCTGAGCAAAGGCCTTTTGGGCCAGGCTAGAGCCCAAGGCTGAGGACAGCAGGAAAACAGCCCATAGGCTGCAGTGACAGAGGCCCCAGGGCCCTGGACAAAAACTAGAACCAAACCCAGAGCTTCGTAAGTCAAATGGGACCCAGAGGCTCCACACAAACCCACTACTGGAAATGTACATCTGAGCCGAGAGGCAAACTCCTGAGCCAGGCTGGACTGGCGGTCTGGGCTCCACATAGCACAGGGACAGGTGCAGCCTGGCTCACACTCACCCCTGAGCTTCCCAGAGCGGCAGGTGTCTGTGAAGCAGCCACAACCTGAAGCCCATCCCATTCTGAGGCTGCAGCTGACAATCTCCATGGGCTACTGGGACACAGGCCCCCAGTAGCAAACACGCCCACAGCCGGGCAGCACAGATGCAGGGGAAGGAGGAGGCGCTGGCAGGGGCCTTCCTCAGGCCATGGAGCTGCACCCTGGTCTTGGAGCCACACAGCCCTGAGAAGACACAGACCCAGGCTTCCTGCCTGCCCATCACAACGCCTCTGGGGGAGACTGTGCCTCTGCCCCCACCTTTAAGTCCCCGTCGCCATTCTCATCCCCCAGAGCCTCCAGCAGCCAACAGAGCCCCAGGAGCCCCTGGTTCTAGGCGGCTCTGAGGAGCAAACAGGCCCAAAGAGGGAAGGACGGACAGTGCAAGGCCCTCAGTGTCCTCCCCTTGCCCTGAGCTCCTCTAGTACAGGCTAAGGGTGCTTTGCCTGAGCTTGGCAGAACACGGCTGCTGACCTGAACCAAGGGAGGACCCAGGCCCAGGGAAAGGTCCTTTCCCCACCAGGACATGGCAAATTTCTTCTCCAGCAGCAAACCACAGCATTTATCCTTGGGTCATTTGAAGCATGTAAATTAGGTTAAATATTTCATTCACTAAACAGCTCCGATAGCTATGGATCCTACCATAAGTGAGCAGAAAGTTAATTCCGCACGTACTCAATAATATAAAATAATCATCTCGAATGAATATTTTACAGTTTGCATTTATTAGCAATCTAATTCTTTTCAGAGCCATTCATAAGGGGTCCTAACGCCTTAAGAAATTCAAACAGTCAAGATAAAGTCATTGCAAAAGCTCTACTGCTTTGGGGGAGATACCTGAGCTAGAACATGGCTCCCAGAAACCTCCCATCAGGGCCTTCCTGGAGGACTGCCTGGCTGCCCTGTTCCAGGGACCTAGATAGGCTGGTCCCCTCCTGCTCACACAGAGCCCAGCCCATTCCTGGCCTTTCTGGATTCTCCTGCCTGATGTCCTGCTCATGGTGATTAAAATAACAAACACATCATGTAACTTTTTATCTGGCAGGTTCTCTGAGCCAGCAATGCACCCACCTCTCTCCCGACCACACTCAGTCTACTGACAAGGCCATTCACACACACACACCCCCCCCCGTAAGAACCTCGCTGGAGCCAGGCCAGAAAGCAGAGGTTCCATGGTATTGGCCACAGAGCCAGCCCTCCAAGACCTCCCCGCATTCTAAGCCCTATATCCAAGAGAAATACAGACAGAGTTAGGACCCACCCATGCCTTCCCCTTCGACTCTCCTCTCCTCCTCCTGAAGAAGGGCAGGGTGGGCAGGCTGAGGACAGGTGGAGCAAGGCAGAGGTATCATAGGGCCTGTCCAGAGGGTGGGGTTTGAACTATTTCTTGTGAGAGGTGGGAATACTCTTCAGGGCCTCAGCAAGGGAAGGGCCTAGTGTGATGTTCTGTGTCCCCGCCAGACTAGTTCGGGTTCTAGTGTACAGCTGCTCACGTCCCTAGGGAGGGTCCCCATTTTCAGATCCCTTGAGTCCCAGTCTTCCTCCATCAGGCCTCACCTCTCATTAAGTATGAGAATATAAAGGCTCCCACACTCTAAGTCACTTTGATGGCCTGGGCCCTTCCCCTGGTTGATATTCCTCATACAAGACCCAGTTTGGTGAGTTTCCTACGGGACTGAGTAGCAGAGTGTCCTTCTTCTCCAAGGTGACATGTTTCCTCCAAACAAACAGCCACATGCCCATCATCTTCCCCTCTTGCCCAGATACCAGGACCTCTGCAGCTAAACTGAAGTCTGTTACATGATGTTTTAAATATTATAAATATTATTTTTAGAAGGTTTTAGCAATATTATTTTCTTATATTTCACTTGTCTTGCAGTCTTGTTGAGAAAGTACATTTCATTATAGGCTGCCATACATCCTTCCTGGAATCAAACACAACGCAAACCCAAAGTAAATAATTAAGTCCTCCGACCAGGAAAAGAGAACTCTTAAAAAGTAGACAATGTCTCCAAAGTTTGATTTCCTAAAGAGGTTAAAGGAGAAATCATAGAGGCCGATCAGGGTAGCTCATGCCTTCAGGAGGCGGAGGCAGGAGGATCACTTGAGCCCTAGAATTCAAGACCAGCCTGAACAAGAGAGAGATCCCTGTCTTTACTAAAAATAGAAAAATGAGTCAGTGTGGTGGGGGGCACCTATAGCCGTAGCTGTTCGGGAGGCTGAGGCAGGAGAATCACTTGAACCCAGGAGTCTGAGGTTGCTGTGAGCTACGATGATGCCATGGCACTGTAGCCTGGGCAACAGAGCAAAACTCTGTCTCAAAAAAAGAGAGAGAATATGTTCAAGATCCCTCCATGTAAACATAAAAGAGGTAAAGCCTTCATGTTCTCCTGAGTAAAATGTCTCAAGAGTGGAGGAAAACGTATCCAAGGTACTCAGGACTTCTATGAAACCCACTTATGTTTACTTACACTTTGTTATGAAAGATAGAACACAACTATAACCCAGGATGAAGGAGAGAAGAGGAATGGGAGGGGAGAGGAGGGCGGAGGTTTGGCAGAGGGAGGGTAAAAGGCGGGACCAACCTATAGAGCGTTATGACAAGGGTACAAGTCAAATCTGTGACGTGTAGAACGCAGATGTTTTGGCACAATAATCAAGTAAATGAGGTGATATCTGCTGATTGGTTTAAAGTAACCACATCAGATTGTATAAAAAAAATCAGCATATTGTACCCCACATATGCATGGATGTACTCATGATCTATGTGTATTTGACTTAATAAAAAAATTTAAAAATTTAAAAGAGAGAGAGAGAAATCATAGAATATAAGCATGGAAGACAAAGGGCAAAGAATGTGGCTCAGATGGAGGCAGGCGCCTGCCCTCAAAGGCTCTGCACAGGTGAGGGTGAGCACTGACTCATCAGGGGACCACAGTCCTCCCAAATGGAGGGGTGGAGCTTGCTCACGGTCAGCGCAGCGCGGTGGACAAGGTCGTTTCCATCTCGTCCCACCTTAACTGTGATCTCAAGCTGGCCTTAGGGAGTGAGTTTTGTCTCTGCTATATCATTTTCCTTATAATTAATAAGATCATTTTCTATTTTGGGGCCTCAGGGTTATTCTGAGAAGAGTACAGGGTTGTTTGGTTTTTTTCCCATCAAATAAAGAATAAAAGGAATAAATCCTTCCACCCACACTCCGTCGGATTTCTAGGGCCAATGCCAGTCCAGTAAAATATCACCACTTTCTTCTTTCTGCTTTTCTAGACTCTCCAAATTTTTGATAATAGCCCATATTAGTTTATAATGGGAAAAAGTAGACTCTATTCTTAAAAAAAAAACTCTTTGCCTACCAGATCATACTCTCCAGGACTTTAAGGACCACGGTAAGAGAATCTGAAGCTATTCCATTTCCCAAGACAAGAAGAGAACTAAACCTGGCAATTTTCCAAGCCCATACCATCAGCAGGTCTGCAAAGCCATTCCCAGTTTCCTGCTGGGCTAGCTAAGGCTGGAACCACAGGACTGGCACGTCCCACACCCCTTCCCCAGGCTTCCAAGTGCTCCAGGCCCAGCTTTAACCCTAACTCAACCTTCCCTGGCCCTGGTGTTCTTCCTCCATTAAAATCCCCTGCCCTGAAAACTGCTGTGAATGTAATTTGATGGCCCAAAAACCTAACTCCAGCATTGGCATCTAAGATTTTCCCAGGTAGGATAAAATATACATGGCAAATGTTTACACTTGGGGAAGACTGGCCAGCTGCTCATTACGGCCCTCTTGTAACTTCTCTGCAGGTTTAAAATGTTTTCAAACTTAAAAAAAATAAAAGGAAAAAAGAACCAGGCAAAACTAAGGTATAGGGTTGGAAGTCAGGATAGTGGTTGTGTCTGAGAAGGACTAGGGGGTAACAACGCAGGGAAGGGCTGCTGGGGTGCTGCCACATTGTATTCTGGAATTAAATGGTTTTCACACTTTGAATGCACATTTCCATTTGGTATACTCTGTATACAGATGCTTTATTTCACAATAAACAGACAGAAAATTCTTAAAAAGCAAGCATAAGATACAATTCCGAGAAAGCACCATGGGGTCATGAGAACATTCTAGCAATAGGATGGGACCACCTCAGCTCTGCCCAGCTGACTGGCCAAGCCCCCAGCTGCCTCCCCTCCTCACCCAGACCCAGGGTCTCTGTCTAGGGTCCCAGCTGCTTCATACTGTGGCTCAAAGGAATAGGGTGCCAGGCCCATATGCCCGAGGTGGTGGGTTCAAACCCAGCCCCGGCCAAAAACTGCAAAAAAATAAATAAATAAATAAATAAGTCCAAATGAAAGTGCTATCAACTCCCCATTTTTTGAAAAAAAAACCAACAGAGTTAGCCCCCTTGCTCCGTGGCAATTATTCTCTCTTCAAATAGACAATTTTTCACCATTAGCTGGATGGTGGAACTTTCATTTATAAGGTGATCCATCTAGAAAATAATGCAGTGTCCACCATAATTCCCATTTCCTAAGCAAGTTGGGCAATTTTTTATCTCAAGGAAAGCCAGGGAAATCATTTTCTGTAACTGAACACATTCTGTGCTTAAATCATCTCAAAACAGCTTACATTTTAAAGTGGAATTATACCTTTGAGAGGCACAGCACAGGCTGGCCCCTTTGGGGAGTTAATTTTCAAAATAAAAATAACAATGATGAATAATCTCCAGCTTGACGGGCGTTGACAGCCTTCAGCTCACCTCTCACAACTTCTATTCCCTCCTAGGGCACGGAGCAGATTCTTTTGTAGAGTTGCAGATTCCCTATTAGAAAGATGTCCTGGGATAACACGGATTTGTTCTCGCTGGTATATGAAAACCATTACTCTTTCTAATGGAAACAATAACTTCTGAACAAAGTACCTATGTGGCCTCCCATGATCGTCAACCTACCTGCCTGAGTGAGTACTTCAAACCAAAGAAACTTGAGAGATTATCTTTTACGCGTTTTTGCTGCTCCGGACCATCGTGATAAAGTCCAGAAGCTCCTCTGCTACAGTCATGCACTGACGAGGTCTGGGATTCCCTCAGCTTCTCCCAGTCATCAAATCTAATTCCCACTGTTCTCACGTGAACATCGGCTGCCCCAGACGTCTGTGCTCCGGGATCAACCCCCGTCTGGTGCCCCCCTGCCCACCAGTGTGCCTCTGGACTACATCACTCCAGTTGACAGACATAATCAAAGCACCCACCTCATTTTAATACCAACCTTAGCAAAATGCAAGTAGGACAACAAATCTGTCATCCTGAAGCCACATCCAGAAATGACGGTGGGAGGGGAGGGCATCACTGTTCTCAATGTTTCTGCCCTTTCCTCCTTCAGTTGGACCAGTGTTTCACAACCAGGGGCAATTTTCCCCCTGGGAGGGGGGCATTTGGCAATGTCTGGAGACATTTATTATTGTCACAACTGGGTAGGGGGATGCCCCGGGAGGCCAGGGTTGCTGCTAAACATCCCGGAATTCACAGGATGGCTCTTAGCACAAAGAACTATCCAGACCGATTATGAATAGTGCCCAGGTTAGATCACCAGCAATTTACCGTGGTCTTTGCTGTGTATCTTTAAGGAGTAGCAGTGACTTGCCCGTGTTGTCTACTGTGATAAAACTCCGGGGATTACAGGTTTGGGGAGCACTTAGGAAGAAGTTGTGGGAGCCTGTTCATCATTATCAAGAGTGAGTCACGTCAACCCGTCACATTGCCCCTGTCCATGGGACCTGCGTTCTATAGATCGCAGCACCTCTGATTTCTCTCGCATTATCCGTGTGAATTAGAGGAAGCCACGTGGGCAGGATGTCAGCGCCCCAGGGAGACTCCTTGTCAGCTGCATAACCAAACTTGCACAGTCATCCTGGATGTGGGTGCCAGAGGCTTTGCCCTCACCCTGTCGTGGGGGACGTTTCTGTCATGATTTGAACAAAGTCTCAGAAGGTATTCTTATGAGATCCCAGGAGTAACACCACGGACAGGGAATGCTGATATTCTGGTGGATGAGACACAATTTAAATAGACCTCAGTGGGTTTATGATGGAATTAACCAGCCACACAGCCATAATAGGTAGACTTAGACGTCTTAATGGCTTTCAAAGCACTTTCTCCCTGGGCTGTTTGACTTGCTCATCATCACTGGCCTGTAATGGGGATGGGTCTCCTGACTCCCAGCCATTGTCCTTTCTACAGCTCACCTTGCAGGGGGGTGACAAGAGTCTGCACCCAGGTTCAAACCTCTCCTGCCTGGAGTACAGAACGGGGGACAGAGTCTGTCTGAGAAAGGATTGTAGTTGGGTGCAAACTCCAAAAGTATTAACTTGGTTGCATACATCGAAGATGGCGTCAAGGGAAAGGACGGTGGCAAGGCCATTCCTCTCTGCCCTCAATGTGGTTTGATGTTTAGTTCTGGCTACCACATCTAAAATCAGTACTGACAACAAGGGGTCACTCCCAGGGGGTGACTAAGGTCATAAAGAACCTCTGTGCCCAGTAAGAAGGGCCGCTCGTAACATTAGCCTCCCCCTCGGGAGCCCACCACGGCCATCTTCAATATCATCTCCAGATGAGATGAATTTATGGGATTCTCTGTGGTCCCAGAGGAAAGAAGCAGGACTGATGTATATTCAGGGGAAATAATGTAAGCTTAACAGAAATAAGACCCTCCTGCCTCAGAAAAGGCAGGTCCCAGTGCTAACTGATGGCCTCCAGCCCTGAAAATGCTCCAGCGAGAGATGGGATTCGGAGGTGGGTAATTAACGGCCTTGTTTGCTCACTCAACAGATACATTCCTGGGAGCTGAGGAGACGGCAGGGAACAAAAAGACAAAATTCCATCCCTACGGAGTTTAGCGAGTTGGCAAGTAGGAAATGGCAGGAAGAACTGCGGAGACTTGGGCGTCTGAGGATAATTAAAAACTTGCGATCAGATTTGTCCCAACACTTGTTACTCCAATGTTCAGGCCCTTAAAACTTAAAGAAACTAGAAATGCAACAACAGCTGTAAATATGTGAGTGTACAACCCGAAGAAAGTGTGGGACTTTTCCTATCAGCCTGGGGACTGGGTTTCTTAAATCAGTAATCAATGATCAGGGAGTCAAATATAAGATAGTCTGAGATCAGCAGGACCTGTCCCCTCTAAAGTCCCTTCCTGCTCAGAGACACTGGAACTCTATTAAAATATGCCTGTGGCTTCCCACAGTGTCTCTTTCTGAAACAGATTTGACCATTTCAAACAAAAGCTGCCCATTAGAACTCACCAGAAGCTCATTAGCCAAAAGGAGGAGCAGGAACTGGGGGAGGTTAACGGGTAAGGGTCGGGAGGTGGGAAACGAATTTGAAAGTTAATGTGTATAAATGGGTCAAAAACCCGTGAGCCCAGACCCCAGAGAAGCCACATAATCCCCCAGAGCCTCAGACTCTGATGCGCAGAAGCCCCTGAGGAAAGGGTCTCCAGGCCCCACCCACAGCCTCAGCCCCAGTCAGGATTGTGACCCCATAAGCCAATCTGCATAGGACTGTGACCCCATAAGCTGCTCTCCACAGACTGGGGAGACTGCCTCCTATTCTCCAAGTCTCTCCCCATAGGATGTGCCCCCAAGTCATCCCTGCCCTGCCTCCGCAAATTCCTAGTTGTCACTTTAAGCCTACTCCCCTGCCCTGTGGCCTACAAAAGACAAAGGCAGCTAACAGGACTGTGGGCTGACATGACCCTGGCTGCTGCTTCTCCCTGTTTGGAGGTGCCCCTGACCTAGCGGAAGGTTGACAGAGAAACCACAGCGCTATGAGGAAAGAGAAAGATGACTTATAAAACCAGGAGGTGGAAGAGAAGCCAGCTGCAGGCAAGGAGGCTTCTGGGAGCACCCAGGATGGTCAGGTCCCATTCTGTCCCTAGAGCAAGGGCAGCAAAGGCACAGAAGCGCCAGCCCCTCACCCAGTGCCAGCAGCGGTCACAGGGCCTGGTGAGGTGGGGAGGCTGTGACAACGGCACCCAGCAGTGGGTACCCCTGAGTACCCAACTCTCTTCCCATACCCCAAGGGAGCTGGGACCCCAGTAAAGTCTGGCAGCTCTTAGACAAGAGCCTGCCGGGGCAGTCTGCCCAGGTGCTGGGGAAAGGGGGGAGCAGGCCAGAATCAGGCTAATTTTATCATCCACATCCTCCACCTTGGGTGGCACTCTCCTCCCCCAACCAATTCTCTGAATCTCTCCAGAAAGAGTACAAGGGAGGGTCTGGGCCCTCCCCATCCCCAAGCCCACATTACCATCCAAGCCAGGGGCAGCTCACAGGGAAAATAACAAGACATCTAAGGAGTGCAACCACTCTACGGAAAGATGACGCAGACCCTGTGTCTATGCTACAGGAAGCAGAATTAATAGACAAAACAAAACAAGAATCCAAAGTAAGCAGATATCCTCAAAGAGATGAGAAAAGATATTGGGAATACAAAGTAGGGACAGGCGGTCGTAAAGAAGAACCAACTGGAAACGCAGGGTATGAGAAGCATAATGGCTTGTTTAATGGTACGGAATTTCAGTTTGGGAAAACGGAAAACTTCCAGAGATGGATGGTGGTGGTGGTTGTACGATAATGGGGGTGTACTTAATACCACTGAACTGTATTTAAACATGCTTAAAGGGGCAAATTTTTTGTTATGTATATTTTAACACGATACCAAAAAAAAAAAAAATAGAAATGAATGAATGGATATTTAAATAATGCCGTGATGTAAAGACCCTAACATTGTTTCTTCCACTTAGATGTCTAAGAAAAGGAAGCTTTCTAGAAAGAAACATAATAGGTAAAATAAATAAAAGCGATAGTCTAAACACCAATTCACTTAATAAATATTTATTAAGCACCCACTATATGTCAGATGCTATAGGAAGATCTGGGGATGTATCAGGGGACAAAACAGACATGCTTACCCTCATGGCTCCCATATCTGGCAAGAGTGACAGAAAATAAATAAAATGCAGGGTACACCAGGCAGCACCACAGAGACGGGAAAGCATATGGTGGGGGAATTCTAAATAGAACAGTGAGGACAGGTGTCATCAGGGAAGAGTCCTGGGAGTCTGGGGTCCTGGGAGTCCAGGCTCCTTGTGGTGGCAGAGGGCCATGTGCTGCCCAGAGAGCCACAGAAGCAGGTGTTCAGAGCACGCAGGGCTCCAGGGTGCCCTCTGGACTTGGACAGGGAAAGAAGCTGCCAGAGACACAGACTTATACTTTATTGCTAAAAGAAAACACATTTAGCCAAAGAATAGTTTAATGAGGCTAAGATCACATCAGGGAACTTACCAGAATGCATCAAAAAGGATAAAGAGAAACCAGCCCAAGGGCTCGCACCTGTAATCCTAACACTCCAGGAGGCCAATGGGGGAGGATCCTTTGAGCTCAGGAGTTCAAGACCAGCCTGTGCAAGAGCGAGACCCTGTCTCTACTAAAAATAGAAAAAATAAGCTGGGTCTCATGGTGGGCGCCTGCCGTCCCAGCTAGTGGGGAGGCAAAAGGCAAGAGGATTGCTTGAGTCCAGGAGTTTGAGGTTGCTGTGAGTAGGATGATACCACAGCACTCTACCCAGGGCAACAAGAGTAAGACGCTGTTTCCAAAAGAAAAAAAAAGCAGTGGCAAGGATAAAGAAATGGAAACTGTCTTTAAAATAAAGGAAAGGAGATACAGAAACAGAAGAAGACTTGTCAACATCCACGTAACGGGAGACCCAGAAGGACAGAGCTGTGGGTGGAGGAGGGAACACAGAACTGAAAATCAAGAATTTCCCAGAATTAAAGAGAGATGTGAAAACCCTGAAAGTGAGGGTGTGCTGAGGAAGAGAAATGATGGAACACACCTCTGAAGGGAACAGTAACCCGAGAAGATGTAACAATCACGGAAAGACAGCGCACCTAAGTCTTTGGCCCCGAGAAATGCAGAGTGACATCTGACAGAGCTACAGAAACAGATAGATCTAGAGATTTGGTGGGAGACACGAACACACCCCTCCCAGAAAACTGACGGCTTGCTACACGCAAAAGGCAAAAGACAAAGATGAAGGGATCGATTATGCCTAAAGTACCGAATACAGGAAGCATCCACCCCACGGAGAAGGCACATCCTTTTAGGGCACACGTAGGACATTCACAGAAATTAAATAGGCACTGGACCAGAAAGGAAGCTTCGGTAAATGCCAGAGAATCAACATCACACAAGCCATGCTTATGACCGCAGTGTAATTAAATGTAAAATTATTAACAAAAGGATCGCTTGCAAATCCAAAATATCTGGGAACTAAAAGAACACTCCTTTGATACTTGCAAAAGGGAAAGAGTCATAAGGAAAAATTTTAAATACTAAGAACGCAGTAAAATCGGTATGCTTTAAAATTCGTGGGATATAAGTAATTCTGCTCCTAATAGTAGAGGAACAGCTCGTATTAGACCAATCTCCCAAAATTTTAAATATTTTTTTAAAAGTCTAGAGATGCCAGAGAGAGACCAAAAGCAGGGCAGAAACTGGTAGAGTTTGGACACTAGAAAGAAAGCACCGGGACGGAGTAAGTTTCTAAGGATTTTTTAAAATAGCTTTTTGCCCGAGGCAAGCTTAAGTGTATGTCATAGAACAGCAAATACTCAGATAGAAAACTGAACTCCTGCTTGTAGAATCAGAGGAGAGTCTAGGGTAGCCCAGCAGCTGGAAAATGAAAGAGGAGCCCCAGAAAGAGAGTCACAGAGGGAGGCTCTGAAGTCTGTGTACAAACTCTGCCCACATCTCTGGCCAACCCCTGAATTGTGCATGTGTGGAGCAGGCTCTGAGCAGCCACCTGAGGCTGTAAGAGCTACACAGAGATTTCTGCGGCTCCCGACTCAGGGGAGCCGCAGTACAGAGCTGAAATGCAGCAAAGTTGAGTGTCTGCTAAAACAACGACTCGACATTATTCAGACTAGCATCCCAGGTCTCTGCAACGTATCCTCCAATCCACAGGGTTCCAGAATAAAACCTCAAATGACAGGAGACACGAGCAGAAGAATGCAACGCATCATCCCGAGGAAAGACAAGGACACACACATTTACATTAAGCACATCTGTTTATTCCGATGTTTGACCTCTTGGGGCCTTGCTGACACAAGAAGGGCCTTTGTTTCTTAGGATTTTTAGCGAATTCCCCGAGATGGCAAACAACTTGCCCAGGAGTGTCCCTTTCATAGGCAGACCACCAGTCTGAAGCCCAGACCCCAACCACCTCCTTTACTGGGGTCTCACCCTCACACCACTGCTCCCCTGCCCTCATTGCCCCAGGGGCAGGTCCCAGTTGACCCAGAGACAGCCCCCTCACCCCAGAGCCCACTGAAATTACATAAGCTAGCCAATCCTATGACTGTTTACCTAGCCTCTTCCTTCTCACAGAAACCACATTAAAGGCTCCTATAGGCATTTCCCCTTTCCCCCTCTGCCCCTGACCAAACCCGGCGTTTCCCTTCTGCCCAGCATAATATGGCAGGTCCCCTCCTACTGGGAACTATAAGGAACAAACTATCTTTTCAATGGCAATCATCTCCTAAAAAAATGTTAACCTCACCACAGCCGAATACTAATGACTTGCATTTTAAAACAATCATGAAATTAGAAAACAAAGATTTTAAAGGATCTAGAATAACTGTGCTCCAGTGACTAAAGGAAAATATCTTTGTAATGAACGGATGGATAAGTCAGCTCAGCAGATAGGTAGAAACCAATTTATAAAAATGAAAATTCCATAACTAAAAAAATTTTGAAATATGTTCACTGGATTAATGACGACCGAAGAAAGAGTTATGAACTTGAGGACTGGATAATTTCTGTTGATTTATCTCAGTGATTCTACAGTGAATTTTTCCCCTAAGGGACATTGGAAACGTCTGGAGACGTTTTTGGTTGTTACAACTGGGGCTATGCTACTGGAATTTAATGATTAAGCCCAAGGCCGCTGAGAATTACCCTACAATGCATAAGAAACACTTTCCACACTTGGTGAATAATGATCCGGCCCAAAATGTCAACAATGCTGGGATTGATAAAGCCTAATCTATCTGAAAAATGGAAAAATGTATGAAAAAAGTGAAGAAGCCTCAGGGATTTGTAAATTATAACAAAAATAGGAGGTCAAATACAGTAGAACTTCAGTAAGTTGGCCCATCCAGTGGACGGTAGCAAACTGGTCCACATACAGAGGTGTCAACATGAGTAAGCAGCCCGACTGTACCGAAACGTACATGTGCTTTACTTCCCTGGACAGCTCTTATTAGAGAATGTCATAAGAAATCATAATAATCAAAACAGTAAAACCATGCATATGGTGTAATACAAAACCAACACATTTACCATTTTTTCATGGTTTAATCATTCTTTCTGCAAAGAGTCAATCTTGGTCTCTTTCTTGTCCTTATCACAAACGTAAATGGAGAAAGCACTCTGGGCACTGGCTACACCACTCAGCATACCTGGGCATTTTTCCACAGCCAACAATTTCTACTACATTATCAGATGCCTGACATCCTCTTCTTTTGGAGTCTCCACAATTTCTCTGCTTCTTCCATGTCATCAGCTCCTTCATGCGCTTTTATGCCGGTCTGAACTTCGGTCAATGTGGCTTAGAAAATTGCTTCTGGGTCAGGTTCTTTATAAGTTGCCGGCTTAATGTGGCTTCATTGACTTCATCAAGGGGAGTTTTCCTCCTTTCCACCATAGGCTTCTGCTTTCCTTACCATGTCTCTCCAAGTACTTGTGTTCATGTTCTCAGATGTTGTCAACTGTGGTCTTGCTAACACCAAAATATTCTACCATCTTTCTTTGAGTGCTGCTGTCCATAGAAGATCAACCTTTTCCTTCACTGTCAGCTCTTACAGTTCTTTCCTTTGGGCCATCACGTCTCAACTGTAAAATTTTTTCAGTAATCATAGGATGTATCTACAATTCAGACTAGTCCTCCGTGTTGAAAAAAAACTTCCACAACATGTATAAACAATAGGACATCAGGCCTAATCTGGTACGTGGCAATAATAAAACATGAAAAAGAACTTATACTAGAGTAAAATAATACAACTAAGGGGCAAAGCCCACACCTCTCTACCCCTTGAGGTTACGTCGTAATAAAAGGTAAATTGATATCCTATATCGCAGTCCAAGTGGTCAAGATACAACTTACAGAGGTGATCAGTATAAAGAGGTCAGTCTTCCACTGGGTACATTTGGTGCACGCCTGGTCTATGAAAATCAAAGCTTGACCGGCTTAAGGAGGGGGTCAAGTATGGGGGTTCTACTGTATATGTACGACTGAAGTCCCAGAAGAAGAGCAGAAGAACAAGGCGGAAAAAAAGTGGCCAAAATGTTCCCAAATTTACTGAAAGACATTGATTTCCAGAATCAAACTCAGTAAACCTCAAACAAAATAAAGATAAAGACAAACAAGCAAACAAACAAAAGCCCTAAGCATATCACGGTCAAAGACAAAGAGAAAATCTGGAAAGCAGCCAGAGACAACTATACATCATATAAAGGGAACCACCAGATAAGTGCTAAATAGCTTCTTTTCAAAACAAGAATCCAGAAGAGAGGGAAACATCTTTGATGTGCTAAAAGGAAAAAACACTGTCTATCCAGGATTCTATACCCAACGAAAACATCTACCAATAATGAAGGCAAAATAAAGACACGTTGAGAAAAAATATATATATAAGAAAATTCACCACCAGCAAATCTTCCCTATGAAAAAATGAAATGAAATTCTTCATGCCTCAAAAAAAAAAAAAAAAAAAAAAAAAAGAAATTCTTCATGCTGAAGGGAAATGATACAAATGGGACCTCTGATTTCTGAAAGGAACACAGGCACTTCAAAATGGGCAGATTATAAAAGATACCATTTTCCTTTCTTATTTTCACAAAAGACATGTGACTGTTTTAAAAGGAAACATATGTATGTTTATAGAATATGTATAATAGATGTACTATACATAACAAATTTAACGCGAAAGAGTAGAGACAAATCAAAATATACACTTGCAAGATTCTTATAATTTACATGAAGTGGTACAAATATTACTATATGAAGGCTGTGAGAAGTTAAAACTGGGTGTGATACTCCCTAGTACAACCACCAAAACAAGGTAAGATATGCAAAGAGGCACTGCTAAAAAGCCAGTGGACAAATTACAATAAAATTCTTTTACAACATTCTATTACCCCAAAGAGCAATAAAAAACAAGTGAGGCCAACAGAAAATATATATCAACATGGTGATGCCTAAGAAAGTGTGGGGAAAACTCTTTTTTTTTTTTTTTTTTGAGACAGAGCCTCAAGCTGTCCCCCTGGGTAGAGTGCCGTGGCATCACAGCTCACAGCGACCTCCAACTCCTGGGCTCAAGCGAGTCTCCTGCCTCCGCCTCCCAAGTAGCTGGGACCACAGGCGCCCACCACAACACCCGGCTATTTTTTGGTTGCAACCGTCATTGTTGTTTGGTGGGTCCGGGCTGGGGATTCGAACCCGCCACCTTAGGT
>CAUYTI010091194.1:0-31563 GCA_963575145.1 Galago senegalensis | reverse complement strand
GAGACAGAGCCGCAAGTTGTCTCCCTGGGTAGAGTGCCATGGCATTACAGCTCACAGCAACCTCCAGCTCCTGGGCTCAAGCGAGTCTCTTGCCTCTGCCTCCCAAGTAGCTGGGACCACAGGCGCCCGCCACAACGCCCGGCTATTTTTTGGTTGCAGCCGTCATTGTTGTTTGGTGGGTCCGGGCTGGGGGTTCGAACCCGCCACCTTAGGTGTATGTGGCTGGCGCCTTAGCAGGTTGAGCTATAGGCGCCGAGCCTGGTGCAGTATTTCAAGTAGATCAAGTTGTCTAATTATATTGCTCAAGTTTCTATTACTATGCTGACTTTTTCCACTTTTTCTATTAGTTACTGAGAAAATTACATAAAAACCTTCAGTTATGATTATGCATTTTTTCTATTTCTCCTTTTAGTTTTTCAATGTGGGCTTTGTATACTCTGAAGCTGTTATTAATTTCATACAGTTTACAATTGTTAAGTCTTTCTGTTGAAGTTACCCTTTCATCATGATGAAAATTTGTGCTTTCTCTTTTTTACTGTATTATTAATAGCTTAGCTAGAGAGTTATAGATTTATTAATCTTTTCGGAGACCTATATCTAATGATATTTTTTTATTTAAGTCTTTCTTTATCTGAAATTAAGATAGCCACACCTCTCTTTGGTTTGCATGATATTTCTTCTTTCATCTTTTACTGTCAATTTTTCTGTCTTCTTATATACAAAATTTGTCCTCTAAAAACACATTTAGTTGCATTTTGTTTTCTATAAAATATTGAAAATCTTTGTCTTTAATTTCAATGTTTAGTCTACTTACAATTGGCATATTTGGTTTTAGGTATATATTTTTGTGCCAATAAATCTGAGAATTTAAGAAAATGTACAAGTTCTTGCACAACTTCCTAAAACTAACACAAAATAGGATCTTCCCATATCTGTTAAATAATTTGGATTTCTGGTTTAAAATATTCCTAAAACAAACAAACAAACAAAAAAGACTTCAGTCTTAAATGACTTCACTGGTAAATTTTAAATATTTATGGGGGAAAAACACTAATTTTATCCAAACTCTTCTAGGAAAGAAAAAGACAAAGAATGAATAATTTCCAACTTGTTTTATAAAACCAACATGATTTTTATTAACTCAGAATGATATTTCAAGGAAAAAATGAGAGAACAATCTTATAAACATAGATGGGGAAAGTCTAAAGAAAACTTCAGTAAACTAGATTCAGTGATATAGAAAAGGGATACTGTATAATGGCTACATTCCAGTAATTCAACGTTGATCTAACATACAAAAATCAATATAGTTCATTATATGAATAGAATAAAGGAATTATCTCAATAATGCAGGAAAAAAAATTGACAAAATTCAACATCTATTCTTGATAAAAATTCTCAGCAAGCTAATATTAAAAGGAAATGTTCTGCAGCAAACATTACACATAAGAGTGGAATATTACATGCTTTTTCCTCAGTTCAACCCCCCAAATCCAAAGATGTCTACTACTACTACTATCATTAATATTATATTGGCGGTCCAAGCTAGTCCAACAATAAACTTAGCAAAAAAAAAGGTATGAAGATCAGAAAGGAAGAGCATTATTTACAGACTACCTGATTGCATATATAAATAATTCAAATGAATCAATAGAAAAACTATTAAAATTAATAAATTATTTAACAATATCATGCTCCACAGAGCCAATATATAGAAATCACTTGTATATAATGGTAACAATTCAAATAAAAAAAATTCAAATGCCAGTTTATAGTAGCATTAAAAAGCTCAAATGCCTAGTAATAAAACTAACATAAGATGAACAAGATCTGTGAAACATTATTGAGAGAAATTTTTAAAGCCCTAAATAAATGGGTAGATATGCCAAGTTCATGAATTATAAGCTGTATATACATATTTTTTCAATATTATTATTAAGAGCTAGTTGTTCCCAAATGGATCGACAAAATACAATTTCCAGTCACAACCCAAGTAATATTTTTTGTGGAAATTATCAAAATTATAAAATTCACATAGACATGCACAGAATACAAAGTAGTCAAAATAATTTTGAAAGAAAAGGGCATCTCTGGAAGACTTACATGATGCTGAGATTTACTATAAAATTATAGTAATCAAGCCAATGTAGTATTGACATAAGGATTGAAAAATAGATCAATGAAGCATATTATAGTTCATAAATAAACTCAGACATATACAATCGACTGAATTTTTGACAAAAGCTCCAAAGATAATTCAACGAGGAATTTCAACAAATTGTGCAGAAACAGCATAATAGCTATATGAAAGAAACCAATTCCTATTGCAAACTATAACAAAAATTTATTTGAGGTAGATTCTAGCTCTAAAGGCAAAGGAGAAACTCTAAAAATTCTGTAAGAAAATGAATGGCTTCACACCGATGTGCTAAGCAATAATTTCTTAAGGCACAAAAACGCTCATCATAGGAAAAGAATGGATGGATTCTACCTCCGAATTAAAACTCTGCTCTTTACTCTTCAAAATATACTATTAAGAAAATAAAAAGACAAATCACACATTGGTAGAAAACATCTGCCAAAAAGTTTATGCCCAGAATATGTATAAATAACTCCTTAATAATAATAAAAAGCAATCCAATTTTTAGAACAGGCAAAAGATGGAACACTTAGCAGAAAATATGTAAATGTCCAATAAACAGATTCTCAACATCATTTTTTATTAGGAAAATGCAAATTAAAACCACAATATATGACTTTACACCCCAGAAAATGGCTAATATTTGAGAGACAGACAATACCAGGTGTTGATGAGAAGGTGAAGAGACAAGAACTCTCAGGATTATTGGTAGAGATGTAAAATGGTATCCCTACTTTGGGAAACAGTTTGGCAGTTGCTATCCAAAGCATCTTTATACATACCCTACAATCCTTCAATTTAACTCTGGGTATTTACACAACAGAAATGAGCACACACACTCAGCAAAGATGTGTGAAAGAATAGTCATGACAGGTTTATTAATAATTGCCACAATCTGCACTCAATCTAAACAACCCATTAACAGGTAAATGGCTAAACACATTGAGATAAGATCTTACAATGGAATATTACACAGCACTGAAAAGAAACAAACTATAGCCATAATGAGGATGACTCCCATAGACTTAAAGTTGAGTGAAAAAAGCTATACTCAAGAGAGAACGTATTGTGTAATTTCCACTTCTATGAAATTCAAAAATAGACAAAACTAATCTATGGTGAGAGATGTAATAAGAGTGGTTTCTTGAATAGAACTGTTGTGACTGATAAGAGACATGAGGAAGCCTCTGGGGCCAGGACTGGGTGGTGGGTACACAGCGTATATACCTGCACATGAATATTGGGCAGTACGTTTGGAATAGGATGACAAGCTCAGCATGGATGACTTGGAACTGGCCTGGTTTTGAAACTAGTTGGATGAAAGTATTTCAAATTGTATACAGAAACAGTATACTGTACCCCATGATAATATTAATGTACACTGCTATGATGTAATTAAAAAAATAAACAAAATAAACTCAACTATCATTTCTAATAAAAGCTCCCAAAACTAGAAATTCAAAACTGTCCCCTATTTTAAAATCAATAACAAATGGAAATTGTTGAAAACATTCCCAATAAAGTGAAGGAAATGTCAAAAAAAAAAAAAAAGTGCTATCTTGGCCAAAACAGTATGACAGGTCACTCGAACTTTAGATATAGGAACCTTCCCATGTGTATGCTATTCCTCAATTTTTTTAAATCTGGAAAAGAAAAAATATCACTGAGACAAAAAGAAAAAAAAGTGTTCAGTGGCTCATAATTGCCCTGAGGACAAAGCTTTGGCTGTTTTGCAATGTGGTTGGTTCCTGTATGCTGTTCAGTTTCTCCTCTTATCTCATTCCTTATTCTCTCTCTCTCCCAGCCACACCGATAGCTGAAAGCTCCCTGAATATGCCGTTCCATCTCTGTTTTAATTGCCAAATAAAAATTGTATATATTTGTGGCATGCTACATGATGTTCTGAAATACGTATATATTGTAGGATGGCTAAATCCAGCAAATCGCATCGCCTCATATATTTATTATTTATTTGTGGTGAGAACAAAATAGGTCTACTGTTTTCAGTTTTCAGGAAAACAATTCATTGTTATTAACTATACTCACCCTGGTGTACAGTCGATCTCTTGAACTTATTCTTCCTACCTAACTGAAATTTTCTATCAGTTGACCAACATCTTCTGGTCCCTCTTGCCCCCTCTCTCAGCCCCTGGGAACCATCATTGTTCTACTCTCTACTGCTATGAGATTAATTTATTTTAGATTCTGTATATGAAGGAGGGCATGTGATATTTGTCTTTCTGTGACTGGCTTGTTTCACTTCACATAATGTCCTCCAGGTTTATCTGTGTTGTCACATATTGCAGAATTTCCCTCTTTGATTCTGTATCTTGGCTACAGTGAATAGTGTCGCAGTGAACACGGGAGTGCAGACATCTCCTCAACACACTGATTTCATTTCCTTTGGATACATTCCCATTAGTGAGATTACTGGATCAGGTGGTGCTGCTATTTTCTATTTTTTGAGGACCCCCCACACTGTCTTCCACAATGGCTGTACTAATTTACATTCCCACCATCAGCGAACAAGGGTACTCTTTTCTTCACATTTTTCACCAACACTCTGTTACATATCGTCTTCTGATAATCGCCATTCTAATGGGTGTGAGGTAGCATCTCTTTGTAGTTTTAATGCACATTTCCCTGATGATTAGTCGTGTTGAGAACTTTTCCATATGCCTGTTGCCATGTATATGTCTTCTTTTGAGAAATGTCTATTCAGATATTTCACCCGTTTTGATCAGGTTATTTGTTTTCTTGCTATTGAGTTATCTGAGTTCCTTATACACTTTGGATATTAACCTATTATCAGATATATGGGTTGCAGATATTTGCTCCCAATCTATAGGTACCTCTTCGCTCTGTTAATTATTTCCTTTGCCGTGCAGAAACTATTCACTTGCATGTGATTGCATATTTCTATTTTTGCTTTTGTTGCCTGCCATACCCTTTCTTGCATAAGCTAATGCCTTGGCCCAGGAGCCCGTTGCCCCAGTTTTCCTCAGCTAGCTCCAAAGTTTAGCTTGAATGTCATCAATGATAGGTAGCTTTTCCTAACCCATGTTCAAGATTTGGGGTATCCCATATGGCATGTAGTTGGTTATTTATTTATTCTTTTATTTAATACAACATTATATTAAATCTTAGAGAGGTACCTGGAAGTACCTAGCCCAGAGGACCTAATAGTCTAATAGAAACTATGGGAATGTAGACATACCTTGTCAGAAAAATACAGGTGCATGGGGTATACTCTGCAGTACTGTCCCAGGCCTGCAAGGAGACCAAGAGCTTTTAATGGCCTTTGAAGTATAAAAAGGCTATAAAATAATGTGTAATCAATCACTTTCAACTACTTATTACCCACACTGATCAAAGGAAAGGATCATTTTCTTTGAGTACTCTTTTAAATAGTTACAATTCTCCTTTTTATTATCACCCACAGAAGACAGCAATATTCAGCAGCAGTAAATTGTCCACTAGTTACAAGAGATATGCGAAATTTACAAGGCTGCCTGAGTGTTGAGGAATAGTCAGGAGCTGATTCTTAGGCCAGACCACCTGGGTTTGTATCTCTGCTCACCTACTTAGGAGCTTTGAGAGTTTGGCCAAGCACTTCAAAGTCTCTAAACCTCAGAATTTCTTCATCTGGAATAATTGAAAGAATAATAGTACTTACCTCATTGTGGTAAGGACTGAGTGAAGTGTTATACATAAAAAGCTTAGAATAGTGGCTGACAGACAGAGCTGACGTTCCACAGGGTAGCCATTTTTGTTGCAATATGTAAAAGGACTAGTTAGCACTGCAGACAGTTTTTCATTCACCCTTACTCCTCCATGTCTCCCCTATCCCTAGCCCCAAGCTCACACTTTTTACAGCCTAATGGATGTTATCACCTGATTGAATCTGAGTGAAACTCAGTAGCACTGAATCCCAGTTCCTTTTCTTGATTTTTCCTAATTATCTGTTACCTAGCCTAAAAACACCCAGCTTATGTTTCTTTTTATCACCCTCTTCCACAACCATTATTCAGTAAGTCTTAACAATCCACACAGTCATTCCTTATTTTAAAAAAATCTATTTCCACTGCCACTTCCAGAAATGTAATTTCAATTAATTGCATGTTTGGATTTCTTCCATAGCCTCTTAATTGACTCCTATCTAATCCAGACTGGTCTTTCTAGAACATTCCTTGAGCCCATATTCTGTTGCTCAAAAATCTTTAGTGGCATCTGATTGTACTTGGTAATCAGTGAATACCCATAATCTGACATCAGTGTTTACCACAATCTAACCAAAAACCTACCCTTTCAAATCAATTTCTTTCATCTTCTACACAAAACTTCTCTGTCAAATTGTTTACCAATCTATAGCACTGACTAGAAACTTCTTCCTTCTTCAGGCGTAAACTTAAAGCCTAACATAGCATGCACCAGGCAGTGTCCAGACTCTCGTGGCCGAAGAGAAATAAAAGCAGGCAACACGCATCACTTTTGCCATTGCAATTCTACTCATCCTTCAACATTCAGAAGAACAACCTGCTTTCTGGTCACCTTACTTCAAATACTTCTTCAAAATTCTGATAGCACTGACTATACTTCTAAATTGATACTTATCATCTCCTGCCTTGCATTATTAGGCATGTTTTCTTGGGTATAGATATTTATTTCTAACCATACTCACAACTGTTTAAACTATAAACCATGTCCTCATGCAAGTCTTTGGTTGTTAATTAAGATTCTGTGGTCCAGTTTTTCACACTAATACCAACGAGGCTTAATAATAAGAATGTGTTGATGAGTTACATGTTTTATGCATTAGACTCAAGGTATACATTTCACTATGAAGGAGATCTAAAGATATGGGTCACACATAAGGATGTTCATGGCCATGAACATTTGAAGGAAAACGAGTGTCTGTTAACAAGATAACAAACAAATGAAACCTTTCATATGTTATGTGTTGAAACATTACACTGAGCAAAAAGAATGAACTAGGTCTGTGTCAATAGGGGTCTATCTTAAAATGTAATACTCAGTGAAAGAGCGAGTGTCGAGCTATAACTTACTCCATATTTCAAAATACAAATGAAATAATATATTCTGTAAATGGAATCATGAATAAAAATTGGCTGAAAAAAACATGAATCAAATCCAAGTGGAAAGTGGCCTCTGGAGAGAAGAGATGAGTCAAAGAGTCTTTAAACTTCTTTTTGCAATTTTTATTTTATTAAACGAAGTAAAAACAACATGGGAACATGCATGATTATTATATTGTTCTTGGTCTTTTTTCTATATTTTTAAAGCTTCTCAAAATAAAGAGAAATAAACAAAAAAGACGCCATTTGGCCCAGTCCCGGTCCTCTGGCTGCCATGCTGTTATTCTTCCTATTGTGCAAACAGAGGGGTCAAGGAAGGGGGATCGTGTGAGGCTGCACAGGGGCTGGGGCATGGCCTGGGACTTGTTGCTGATCAGAGTTTACTAATTCCTTTAAATAGGCTGGTTATCTTAGTGATTTTCCTTTTTATCCTGCAAGCAAAGTGAGAGATGAGAAAAATAAAAAAAGGGAAAAACAACAAAACCATTCTGTTGCCTAGTTACAATTAAATGAGATTACTGTATGTTGTTTTTCAACCTCCTGTAAAGAAATGTCTCATTCTTTGTACCCCTTTTACATTGACACTGCTTCCAGCAAAGGTCTCTATGTGTCTTGCACACTGTGTGTAATAATTAACCACTAATATTTTTAAGAGCTTGCACATGCCCGGTACAGTGCTGAGCACTTTATGTTAATATATACCTTTCTATTGGTATGGATGTTTTCAGCTGCAAGTATCACAAAACCCTGTTCAAATGGAGTTAAATGAGGAAATGCATTAGACCACATAACTTAGAGCCCAGAGTTCAGTAGTTTCCAGGACTGGTCATGCAGAAACTCAACCGTATCAGCCACGCCCCAAAGGTCCTTCTGTCAATCTGTCCTATGCTTGGCAGGTGCCACTGGAAGACTGTCATAGAGTAGGGACTTCTGCTTCTGTGCTTGTGTCCAATAGAGGAGGCCCAAACTCTAGGCCCAAGCTCAGGCCTACCCGCTCGTAATGACTGCTGAGAGCTTTAAAGCTAGGCAGAATGGATGGCAGAAGAAGACATCACGTGCGCCACAAATATGTTCTCATTACTCCTCCCTACATCTCACGCAGTAAATACTATCACAGACAGAGAAAGGACGCTGAGAGGGTAAGTGGTTTGCTACGGCTGCATGGCTGGTAAGCGCTCTGCTCCCACCTGTCGGGCTACCTTCCAGGTGCCTTATGCTATCAGCTGAGTGTAACTCACTAATTCCCGAGTGAGGAACTGAGGTGTCCACCCCGTGATCCACTTAAATCATGAGGCCGTGGGCAATTGCTGGCCATCTCCCAGCCTCCACAGTTCCCTTCCTTCAGCTCCTGAATCTCCTTTTCCTTGTCAGTGCACTAATATCATGTTTTCTGACTCTGGAAGCTCCTTGGCTGTGAGAGATAGTGGACTTGCCGATTCCCTGATTCTCTGCCACTCTGGGAAGCTGACACCTGAATGTGTACTTATAATACTATATAGTATACACTTATTTGACTACTACTAACCTTTTTTTTTTTTTTAAACAAATTATAGGAGTAAATAGACACTAGGAGTAATAACAACAAACTTGGGAAATACACAGAGTTACCAGAATCCAACAATTCTCTTCGGTGTTGAGTTGAATTTCTTCCCAGCAAGTAGGCCTAAGGGCCTGCACCAGAGGAATGGGTGGAGGTGTCCTGAAGCCTGTGTCTTCCTGTCTTTGGGTACACCCATGGCTCCTCACCTCTTTAAGAGGACATCCTCTGGCAACTGTGTACCCACATTCTGGGATCCCTAAGTCATGCACATGGAATGAACAGAACATGCATCAGTCAGCCGCAGTGGATGTGCAGACAAATGTACAGACGTGTCATCTGCTACATGGGTCTTGTTAAAACGCAGAGTCCAGGTCAGCAGGTCTGATGTAGAACCCCAGATCCTTCCTATCTAACAAGGGAGTGCAGGTATTGCAGGTGATACAGGTACCACTGGTGCAGGGCCCACCCTCAGAATGGCAGAGGGTAGATGATGCCAATGTCACCTGTCGGTCAGCCACTCCACTGTGGACACCAGGGTCAAGGAATCAGCATGTCCTCCTGGGAGCCCAATAGATGAAAATGTCCATCCATTCTGCTCTGACTTGAAGTTTGGCTGTCACAAGCTGCCAAGGATGAATAATCCCCTCATCTCCTCAAAGCCCTGAGACCAGTCCCAAAGGGGGATGGCTAGAGGAAGACGGATTTCCTCTCAATGAAAGGCCAGCTCTAAGAGCCGACACCTTCAGGCAGAGCCAGGAAGATTGCCCAAGAGGCATAGACTGGGGGAGAGGAGACTGGAATGGGAGGTATTAAGGTTCCTCTCTAGCCTGAGGCTCCTTAATCACAATTCAAGGACAGACTCCCCCTCAGAAAAAAAGGACCAGCCAGAAGCCTCTGCCCTTCTCAGTAAGCTCCCATTCAACCGGTTTTTTTTAATGAGATTGTTCTGATTGTCTTTCTAGCCCTGTTGGTTTTGCATTTATATTACCCTCCCCAAATAGAGCCCTGCGTTCTTCTTCTCTCAAGGGTCACAGGGGTTAACATTATCAATATAGAGGCAGAAGACAGAGTGTGGTTTTAATGTGAGAAGAAAACTATTGACAGGTTTGAACAAGAGGCATAATTAACTCCACGCTCTGGTGATCTGCCAGCGCATCTTTCTCTCCTGCCAACCTTCCTGCACTTCCGTAAGTCTTAAAATTCCTGTCTCTGTCTTGAAAGACAAAAAATAGGTATGGTTTGGTTCTGGGAAAATATCCTAATCATACACAATTTAAATGTGGTATCGCCTTTAAAAGATTGCCAATACAGATGCAGTGGGTGATAAGCCTTGCAGTGACGCCAGCCCTCACTCCATCCATCCTCTCCTTACGACAGTCTGGCTTTCTCAAATGCTTTTTGTCTCGGCAGAGGTCAGATATTAAAGTCAGAGAGCTCAGAAATACAAATGAACACTGACTAAGCTTCAGTCACAGAGGTGGGGGGCGGGGGCCTCTTCGGGAAGAGCAAGGCAAACACCAAAGCATGCAAGAGAAAGCATGAAAGCCACGGCGTCACTGTGATCAGGAGCAAGCTCTGAAGCCTGTCTGTCCCTTTCCAGGCTTCGAAGTGTTTTTAATCCACCAGTGACAGAAGAGCTTGGTGAGGCGGGACATCTTTCATCTCTGATCCTCTCCCTGACAACTAAAATAGGGTGAGAACATTTGCATAACAGAAGAAAGGGACAGATTGCCACTCCAGAAGGACCCACAGGACACCTGTCAGAAATATTAAAAAGCAGGATAATCTCACAAAATGTGAAATGCTTCATGTATTGGTCTGGAGAGAGTTGACGGGAAGGCTCCTATGGAGATGAATAAAATGTGAGCCACGTCCCATCTACAAACTCTGTCTACTCTGTCACCCTGGGTTGAATGCCCTGGTGTCAGCTGAGCTCACAGCAACCTCAAACTCCCCAGTTTGAGCAATTCTCTTGCCTCAGTCTCCAGAGTAGCTGGGATTACAGGTGTCTTCCATAACACTTCACTAGTTTTTCTACTTTTAGAAGAGATGGGGTCTCCTCTTGCTCAGGCAATTCACCTGCCTCAGCCTCCCAGGGTGCTAAGATAATAGGCATGAGCCAATGCACCTGGCCCCATCTAGCGAGGCCCCCATCTGTGAATGAGTCAGAGACTATTCAGCATTTGAAGGCCTCTCTCTGTGTCCTTTGTTTCCCACTCACCCCCAACTGAGGATACCTCTGGGCTCCTAGCTCCTCCTACACAACAGAAAAAAACGGTTGAGTTACTGGAGCTCAAGAGCAATTTCCTTGGTTCTCCTTCCCCATGGAGCCAGAACATCCCCTGTCCCACACTCCTGCCCCTCCGTCACCCACCTCCCCTATCTCCAGTGGGAGCACCCTTCCCACTGATGGGGCGCTAGGAGATGTGATCTTGTTTGCAAGTCACGTTCAGACCATATAAAAACATTATTTTCAGTAGCCAGAACTTAAACAGTGCAATTAGAACAGAACTCGGACTCAGCCCCTCTATGGGTTAGACAGACATTCCAGCAGCTGTGTATTACATTGTTTCTTAAAAAGTGCGGTAGAGGTAAACAAACCAATTTGGAGAATGAGACTCCTTGGGTCAATTTAACCACAGAAGGTAAAGCTGTGTCTCCCCCCAAGACTCTATAATCTAAAGGAAACAGAGCAGGAAGATGGTGGCATAATAGGGAATTGTTTGGGCTTGGCCCAGGGAGGCACAGGCCTAACCTTTTGTTGTGTTGAGTTGGCTGGGGTCCACAGCCCTAGCTACTGAGCCTGGTGACAATGGGTTTGAGATTAAATTTCCTGTGCCCACACTCATGAGAGGGGACTATTTTACTATCTCCAAAAGATGTTTTGGGCTATAGAGACAAGAAATTGGAAAGAAAATGGTGGAACTTTGGACAAGGCATGTGGCCACAGAAGGGGACAAGAACTTTAAAAGGAACACCCTAAATGAACAGCAAAACAGCTTCTCTGCCCTGCACCCTCAGAGCTCCAGGCAGCCAGTCAAGGAGGAGAAGCCTGAAAGAGTCTGAGCTTATGAGGTGGGAGCTGCCAGAGCTGCCTGCCTGTGACTCAGGATGGAATTTTCCTCCCAGACAATGACGATAGGTTGAGGATTCTGTTGTTATGGTCATTCATATTGATCTTGTATTGTTAAAGGCTCTCTCTCTTCTGTCAACCCACATATTAATGGACATACTTAAAAATGCACACACACAAGGGTGGCGCCTGTGGCTCAAAGCAGTAGGGCACTGGCCCCATATGCCAGAGGTGGCAAGTTCAAACCCAGCCCCAGCCAAAAAACTGCAAAAAGAAAAATTGCATATACGTGCACATTTTTAAGTTGCATAGCAACGGAGGGGGTCAGGAACAGTTTGTTTTCCCATATCCCTGAGCCCCACCCCATTGGACTGGTTTGCCACTGTTAACAATACCTTGACTTCACTAAAAGAATCGTCAGGCCAGACATGGTGGCTCACACCTATAAACCTAGCACTTTGGGAGGCAGGAAGATCACTACAGCCCAGGAGTTTGAGGTTGTAGTGAGCTGTCATGATCCCCCTGCACCCAAGCCTAGGCAACAGAACAAGACCCTATCTCCAGGGTCTTCTCTTTCAATTTTAAAAGGAATAAATGTTTAAGTTATTTTCTTAATCATTGTCTTAAGGCTGAAGTTAGTTTTTGGAGCATAGAATCAGTAATTGGCCCTTAGTGAGGGCTAAGGATGGTGATTTTTACTTTTTGAGTCTTACAAAATGGATAGACTGAAGGGAAAGACCAAATATACATGCACACATGTATAGAATAATTTATACACATATGCCTTAGACTAAGTCTAAAAGAAATAATGCTGCCAAGCTTAAGACTCTTGACTGAGAGAGGGCACTGCTAGCCATAGCCTGTCAATCCCTAACGTGAGGGGGAGGACATAAAAATCAACTGAGGGGTTCGATAAACATGTGACTTCCTAGTCCCGCTGTCTTCAGAGAGTTTGATTCAATGGATACAACCTTTTGTATTAGATTTGTTTTTTATTCAGCAGCACCTTCTCTATGGAATAGGCATTTGCCCTTGGTTGAAGAGTACATGCAGGGGTATCTCTAAGCAGCAAGGTAAGCAGGGGGAAAGAATCTAGAAATACAGGGCGCCAGCATGCACACACCACAGACGCTCAGAGGCAACCCAGCCCTTCTGGTTTAGACACAGGCTTCACTAGGAAGCCACTAGGTCAATAGGAAGAAGTGGTACTTCAAGTTGGAGGTCACGGTGCTAGGTCTAAGAAATGCCACTGAGAGGTGTAAAGGGCGACACTCTCTGGCTACTGGATGTGGTGGCCTCTTAAGGGTGTTCACAAGCCAGGTCCAGCTACTGGTTGTTGAAGCTTGGACGGGTCAAACTCAGAGTTTCTGCACATGAATAAATGGCTCATTTCTTGCAAAGAAAGCAGTATGTAAAAAATAAATAAGTTTAAAAAAAAAAAGAAAACAGCAGGTGAGAACAAATATCTTAAAAGAATATGATTCTTTATCACGCTTAAGTAGGAATTTTGAATCTGCTTCTCAACCCTTCAAAGAATGAGCCCAGAGGGATTCTTCACTCAAGTGTAACCACAGGTCTCTCAAGTATCTTTTAGGCCAGTGGTGTCCAATCAAAATATAAAATATAGTATGTTACATGTGTAGTTTGAAGTTTTCTATTAGCCATATTAAAGAAGTAAGAAGAAAGATATAAAATTAATTTTAATAATACATTTTAGCTAACCCAATATATCCAAAATATTAACATTATCATTTCAACATGTAATCAATAACTTTTCAAATTACCAATAAAATATTTCACTTTTCTTGTACAATACCTTTAAAATCTGGTGCATATTTTATACTTAACGCACATCTCAGGTCAGACCAGCCACATCTGGACAGCACAGATGTAGACCACAGGCCAGCCTGGGACAGAGAGTGCAGAGTGGGCTGAGACAGGGTCTGCTCGGCCTCCTAGGAGGAGGAGGCCTGCAAGAGAGAAAGAAGCTAATGAGTGTTAATGTGCCCCCCTGCCCCTCCCATAGGAAAGAAATCCTATATTGACTCCCCCTTAGAAACGGATACTGCCAGAATACTGTCACTTCTTCCTATGTCCACTGCTGTCACCTTGGTCCAAGTCCCCCTCTCTCTCATATGCATCATTTCCGTTCCTATCCTTGCCCCCTACAGTCTACCCTCAAGGTAGCAGCCAAGTTAATCCTATTAAAGTGTAAATCAGATTGTGTCTCTCTTCTCCCCAAAACTCTTCAATGGATGTCCATTTCATCAGACTAAAACCAAAGTCCTTGTAACAGCGACTCAGCCCTACCTCTTCTAGCACCCACTCTCCACGTTACTCTCCCTTTTGTCTCCTCTGCACCAGCCCTACCTGCCTCTTTGCTGTTCACAAGACATTCCTATGTCCTCCCATTTTAGAAGCATCCTACCTGTTCCCTCTGTTGGAATGCTTTTCCACCAGATGTAATATAAGACATCTTCTGCACTAACTCACCTGTTTCAAGGTGTTGATCAATAAGACCTTCCCTTTGATTTTTGCCCTGTGTGACAGTGCAAAGAGCCTGCATTCCAGCCTTCTCTTCTGCTCCATACTGAGTTCCCCTTGCCTGGCTCCACTCTGTAAATATTCAAGCTGTGTTTATTATCTACCCCCCACTGAATGTTTCATAAAGTCAGGAATATATATCTGTTTTGTTCATTGTTGTATTCTCAATGCCTGGATCAGTGCCTGGCATACAGTGGGTGCTCAATAAATATTTGTTGAGCAAACAAATGAATGAATGAAGGGGAAGAATCCTGCACTTTCTCCCCAGTAGCCCTGCCCTCCATCAGTGAAGAGAGCTTATACCACACTCCCAAGCCATCTTCCTCATCTTCCCATCACATTGCAAAGCCTCAGGAAGGAAGAGACAGGATCAAAGTTAATCATCCTCAATGAACTAACTCAGCCCTTGGAGCAATGAATGGTTCTTTACTAGTTTTCTTTTTGTTTTTTAATCACAGACTCCGTGGCAAGGTTGATGGAGGCTATGAATGTTCTTCCCCAAAGATATATTCAGACACAGTTTCACAACAATTTTAGGAGGGTCATAAACCTCAGAGGCCCAGTGGTCTAGGGACCTCATGTTACAAATCCTTGCCCCAGAGGTTATTCATATGCAGTTTTCCTGCCTGTCTTTGAAATCAAATCTTTCTGCTGCTCCAAAAATAGAAACCATATCCAGAACAAATTTACAGAGCACTACAGCCAGAAGCAAACTCGAATGGTGATACAGTTCATCTTTTCACCTGTAGACATGATTGAACTGTCTACTCTTGTGGGAAAACTCCAGTTCAAGGGGGGAGGTAGGCCAGTATCTGGCATCCAGAAGGTCTTCCTAATACCTCATCTAAATTGCTCCTATTTGAGAGATGAACCGCTTTTCTTTTTCTCCTGGGAAAACAAAAAATCAAGAGCTCATCTTCAAAACTTCTTAGGAAGCTCCAGTCCTCCCTGCCATCCCCAGTCCCTTCAGGTGAAATAAATAGTCTTTGGCTTGTTATGTAAACAAGTTCATTGAAAATGGCTTCCTCAGAAGAGCTGGAGCCCTGGTCTGAGCAAGCCCAGGGACATGCTGAAAAAATCCAGTAGAAGCATTTAGAGAAAAAGAAAGGCCTTGGGGTCCCCCTCGGTCTCCTAGGGGAGAGGGTAGCTTTGTTCACCAACTCATCTCCTGTGCTTTATCACGCCTTCCCTGGAAAAGTGACTGCCAGAGGCACAATGCCTTCCTGCAGACTCTGCCTGTTGTTTAAGCCCACTCTTAGTTTGAGGACAGTTCATCAGATGCTAATCTTCAAACAGGTCGTTGGTCAATGAAATGAGATAAAAGATAAGTTTACATTATTCTGAATGTCAGCTATTCATTGACTATAGCCTGAAAGCTTTAAAGATGCTTTACAAAATAAATCCACAGAGCTCCCTTTCTGAAGCATGATTAAGTCAGGGAATAGCGAAACTCCCCGGGCCAGAACTGAAACCTCCCTAGAATTCTTGAAATCAAATAACAGCACGATAGTCTGTGTCTTCTCAAGGCAAATCTATTCATTAGGCAATAAAGAGCAGCCCAGAAGAAAACACAGAATGTCTATCAGAGTCTGATTGGAGGGTTTGGAGAGAAATTGTTCCATCAATATTTTTGGTTGGAATTATATTTTATTTATAAGGGAATTACCGAGAGTCTTTCATAAATGGCAAAACTTCCTAAAGGAACCAGAAACATATCTTCAATAAAACTGAGGAAAAATATTAAGTTCCCCGAAGAACTTAGAGAGTGAAAGGAAGGTGGAATCAATGTGTTGGTTGTTTGTGTCTGTCTCTCTTTTGCTACCTGAAGCTAACTGGAGGTTCGTGGAAGAACCGGGCTTTGGCACACTGTAGACCTTAGCTACAGCTCCCACACCCTTCTCCTCTGCCAGGCTAAAGAGTACAAATTGCTCCATAACCTCCTCAGGTGGAAGCTGCTTGAGGTTCATCAATTCCTTCAATTAATAACACACTCCTGGGATTAACAAGCTGTAGTATATGTATATCATGGAATACTATTCAGCCATTAAAAAAGATGGAGACTTTACATCTATTGTATGAACATCTATTGTATGAACCTGGATGGAGGTGGAACACATTCTTCCTAGTAAAGTGTCACAAGAATATGAATTTGGGGGGTGTGAGGAGGGCATACCATTCAGTCCATAGCAGATCCAATTCTCCTAAAATAACAGCTCTAGGCTCTGCACCCATAGCACAGTGGTTACAGTGCCGGCCACATACACCGGCACTGATGTGAGGCTGATGGGTTTGAAATCAGCGCAGGCCAGCTAAACAACAATGACAACTGCAACAAAAATAGCCAGACATTGTGGCAGGCACCTGTAGTCCCAGCTACTTGGGAGGCTGAGGCAAGAGAATTGCTTAAGCCCAAGAGTTTGAGGTTGCTGTGAGCTGTGACACCATAGCACTCTACTGAGGGCGACATAGTGAAACTTTGTCTCCCCCTGCCCTCACCCCAAAAGAGAGAGAACAGCTCCAATGAGCATATAGTTCACAATTTTCTGGGCCCCAAATTATTGAAGAATAATTTAATAATCATTTTTTTAAAAAGCAAATCAATCCTTTTAAGGAGGTTGAATAGCTCAGCCAAGCAAAATATTTTCAAATATTTCCTCCTCCCTCTTTATCTGACTTTAATTTCCCATGGCAGGAGAGTTTTAAGTAATTACAGTCGGGCACACTTTTTTGCAGTGGCATCCTTTTTCTTTTCATTTGTGTTTGTATTGTCCAGACTAATTGCTTTAGAATAACACTATTATTCTAAACAGTGACATGATGAAGAGGAGATTGTGAAAGACTTGGAAAAACATTATAATTTAACAAATTATAAATATTTTTAGAAGCTAGTTCTCTGACTCTCACATTATAAGGGGCAATCATTTCTGCATTCCTGTAAATTACTCCATAGGACCCCCAGTGCGCCATGACCACTAAAACAGGGAGGGTGCATTCTGAGCGCTGTGCAGTTTGGACTGAATTAGGGTGATCATGGTGGAGTCAGCTCAGACATAAAGCAGAAAAGTCTGCACCCAAAAGTGGATTTTAAAGAACTCTTCACACAGGGATAGAATCCTGTGGAGGGGTTCAGGCCAATATATAGTTCATTGAAAAAGTCACTGCGAGAGATCTTTTGAGAGATACACAGATTGGACACATCTTTTCACAGATGCTGTCCTTAGCTTGAGTAACAGATGCTTGGATTCCAGAGATTGGAGATCACCCTTGTGGTTGTAATTGAGGAAGGTTAAATTACTCCAGTAAACTATACTTTGGTAATGGACGGAGGGACAAATCTCTGCAACCACAATGGGTGGTGGAGGAACAGGATGAGAGAGAAAAGATAGACCTTGTTCTCTCCCTCAGTAGTACTCAGTTTCTACCCCCAGAAATCTTGGAAAGGAGAAAGCGACACTGACAATAACTAACTCCATTCCTTGACTGAGCTAATTAAGGAAATAAGGGCCTTGGATACACCATGTTCTCTAGGAGGGGATGAACTGGACTCTGGAGAGTTGCTGAAAAACTGACCTCCTGGAACATACACAAGCAACTCTACCAGAAATGGAAATCGGAAGGGAGTAAGGATGACCTAGGAGAAAATGTCTTGGAATCAGACCCAGCTTGGGGTTTCTGCATAGGTTTTTCCTCAACTTTTGGAGCTCTGTCTATACATGTGTATAAACCTTTCTTTTTGCACATAGGTGGGGAATCCTGAAAAATTATCCTTGGAGCTATAGGCTGAATTGATTGCTTGGTTTGGAGAACTTTAAAGAATCCTTCCTGAAGAAACAAGACAGGTGGCTCAGTGCCTGTGGCTCAGCGGCTAGGGCACCAGCCACATACACCGGAGCTGGCGGGTTTGAATCCGGCCTGGGCCTGCCAAACAACAATGACAATTGCAGTAAAAAATTGCCGGGTGTTGTGGCAGGAGCTTGTAGTCCCAGTTACTTGGGAGGCTGAAGCAAGAGAATCACTTAAGGATAAGGGTTTAAGACTGTCTCAAAAAAAGAAAGAAACAAGATCGGCAATTGTGTTCATTTTGAGGAATTTTAATACTTTTTGTGTACACATATGCCAAGCCCTGTAATAAAAACTTCCCTTAGCTACTGCAGTCTGATTCCCTGAAGTATCAAGGTAATGAAGTTTATCAATTAGATATGAACTGGGTCTTTATTAGAATAGGTGGAAATTTTGCTTTTCCTTAGAGCAGTGGTTCTCACCCTTCCTAATGCTGCAGCCCTTTAATACAGTTCCTGTGGGTCACAATCCACAGGTTGAGAACCGCTGCTTTAGGGGAAATACAAGGAGTGAATATGCACTATGAAATCTAAATAAAAGCAGATAATTTCTACACTACTTTATAGACGTGCTACTCAGTTTTAAATGTATTTCAAGTTTAAATGAGAGATGTTTTTCCTTTCTCAAGCAGAATCGAATCTTTGGCTCCCAACCATCTGTTCTGTGTAAATCCAACTTGTATGGGGAGCTAAAACACAGATGCTTAGAGAATGTGTGGTTGGTTTTACCTAATGGCTATTCCTATCTGTAATTGGATAGTTTCACCTAAAAATCAGTAAGAACCAGGCCCTCATTTTGTGTGTCCATGTCCTGTGCCTCACGAGAGAAGGTCAGAGGCAGGTAGCTGGAGATATTAAGACAGAATGAAAGGAGGTTGATGACAGTGTTCTGATAGCTGGAACATAGTCTGAAATGAGACACTTTACACAGGGATGTTGGTGGATACTGAAAGGCCTGTGAGGAATAACAGGCAGCTTGATACCGGATGCTGCTGGAAAAGAGTGGGCCGGGCAGAAGTCAAAGGAAATATGGAGGAAATAGGGTTAAATAGTGGAACTCGGATGGGAGAATCCGGACCTTTATACCAATTGTATAGCCTACTGGAAAGGAGATAGGATGAGATTTTAGATGAGCCCTTCAGATTCAAAATTATTGTCACAAATATACATAGCAGTCTTATTCACAAAATAGGCAAAAAGTGGAAACAGCCCATGTGTCCATCAACTGTTGAATGGATAAATCAACTGGTATATCCATGTAATAGAATATTATTGGGCAATGAAAAGAAGTGAAATACTGATAGAGGCTACAATGTGGATAAAGCTTAAAAATGCAAAAAGTCACTGTAAAGGAACACATATTGTGTGATTCTGTTTATATGAAATGTTCAGAAAAGGCAAACCCATATAGACAGAAAGTAGAGGTTACCTAGGGCTTCAGATGGGAATGTGTGTGTGACTATATATATATATGAAATGATATATAATCAGACTGGTTCACCAATAACAATAAGATTCAACAGTAACAGACTCTACACTCTTACAGAAAAATCATTAAATTATGACTGGGGGCAGAACACAAATTAAAATGGGATGATTTATGGTAGGAAAATTATACCCCGATAATGTTTTCTTAATAAAAATTACTGATGGGGATACAGGGTTCCCCCACTCAGGGCTGAGCAGCCTCCCCCCTCATTTTTTAGGCCTAGGTGAACCCAGAAATAAGTCTCATCACATACTGCATCTTTAGGTACAAACAGGCCTTTTCCAGGCCGCATCCTTTGGGGTCTAGCAAGGCTGTGAAAAAAGCAGCATGATGGAATTCTGGGTGGTTCTTCATGGAGTAGAGAGTTCATACCCTGCTCCCTGGCCTGCAACAAGAACAGCAAGGATCAAATTCCTTTGCTAATTTTAGTATTATCTTTTGCCTGAAGACCTCTAGGCAATTGTGACATACTTCCCCAAACCCCCTACCCACAGGATGAGAAAAGCAGTATTTAACTCCCTAAACCAGTGTTTTTCAACCTTTTTTTATCTCACGGCACACTTGAACCCATAGTTAAACTTCTGTGGCACACTGTTATGTTGGTCAAAAAACAAAAAAGAATTAAAAAGAGACTATACTTACTATGCTTTGAACTTCTCTTGAAAATAATTTAATTAATGGGCATTAAAAATTTTCAGGCATGCCTAAGATGCTCTCACAGCACACCAGTGTGCCATGGCACGTCAGTTGAAAATCACTGCCCTAACAGAAGACGCAGGGACCTCCCCACTTGGGTTCCCCCATCTCCACTGCCAGAGGTTCTATCCCCTTTCTTTTGCTTATCAATCTTTCTATCAATATTTCCATCAATAAACTCTATCCTGTCACTGACTCAGGTGGTCCATGTGTTCGTTCTTTGAGTCTCTGAGATCAAGGATTCTGTAGAAAGAAATTCCAGCAACAGTGGTATTATCATTATTCTGTATTAAGTGTTTGAGAATTCTATGGATAAGGTTATAGTCATTATTCTTTTAGACAAATTCCTCAATTTTAAGTAGTCAGAATTATGCTCACATATTGCTAATCAGCAAGCACCACTGCACCGATGGCAACTTCAAGACACTTGGGCCGAAGCTCAAGACTCACCTCCCCCATCACGTCATCTTTATGAGATTGCTGCCTCTCTTCTATAATCTTGAACCCACTGCTATTTCTCAAAGCCAAGAGGAGGGTTAGAAGGATGAGGGGTGTTGGGAATTTCTGGGTTTCAAGGGTGAAGAACACATAGCAGTGAAGTAGAAGGAAGATGACTTATAGAGTGAGGAAATGGGGAGAGAGTGTTGGGAAGTAGCATCAGGATTCAGACAGGCCTGATGTTAATGACCAGAAGGGATAATAACCCAAACCGGTTGCAAATTTTTGCCTCAACTGACATTATTCCTTCAAGGCAGATGGCTTTGAATTGCTGTGAATAGCCTCAGATTTGCATAATGGCTTTCCTCATCCTTTTTTCTATTACCCCCAACTAATTGCTGGAGAACAACATTGTTATTTCCACCAAACTCTCCCTCCTACGAATGGGGGCAAGCATATTTATGTTTTTTGTTTCTTCACAGTACCTGGTAGGGTTACAGATCTTTGGCTGTTCAGGACTGAGACAGGGCCCTAGGCAAAATAGGGTCAGATATGTCTCCTATCCCTTTTGTTACATGTCCCCAGAGAAAGGAGGTGGAATTATGAGCAGAGTTCAATTTTGTGGCTTATAAAATCTTTCTGAGTCCTGCATGATGGCTCATGCCTGTAATACTAGCACTCTGGGAGGTCAAGGTGAGAGGATCACTTGAAGACAGGAGTTTGGAAGTAATGTAAGGATAGCAGATCTTTACAGTGAAATAACCTGAAAAATTATTAATTCATACTTTTTCAATAAGGCCTAAAATCTGTTTCTCTGCTTGGTTTCTCTTGTCAGCACTCCCCCAGCCCCAGTCCTATGGATTTCTGTTTTCACAAACCATTGAGAAACCCAACAGACCAAAAGGAAATACAAATTCTTTTTATGTTTCCCTAGCTTCTTTTTCTTTTAGAATCTGTTCCTTTAAGCCTCAAGTGATTCCTGAATGTCCCTGAAGGATGAACAAACCAGCCCAGTCTAAACCAAACCAGGATTAGAAACACCTGCAAAAATGTCTTTCTTCAGCCTTGCCTGAGAAAAATGGAGACAGCATTCATATTCACAATACCTTGTAAATTCAACTGCAATCACTTGTTTGTATTTTACCCCTTAAATTCAGCTACCCGTTGTGTTACCAGACCGATGAGAAGCTGACTGCCTGTCACTGTCAGCCAATGTGCAAACACAGGGATAGTTCCATCACACTTTATTTGTCAGAAGGCCAGCAATTCTGGAGAACAGCAAGAGTCACCTCTCCAAGACTGTCTGTTCTGTCCTTCTATTTCTAAAACCACAGTGTTGTACACAAAAGTTCAAAGCAAAGACCACATTAACTCTGATTTTAAAAAATAATCAGCATAACTCAGTGACCTATTACAAGGTTCCAGCTCAAAAGTTAAGTTCCTAAGAATATTTTCCAGCTCCATCCATGTAAACACAAAGGAGGTAAAGTCTGCATCTTTCTTAATGGCTGCATAGTATTTATCTTGATTTTTGACTATACTTTTCCACCCATTCTTCCCACTGTCACATTGACCCCATTCCAGGTTTGTGCACACCCACCCCCTTGTACCATTCTCCCTCCTATTCCACCACCCCTCGTACCAGACTTCTGTATGTCTTTCTTCTCCAGTTTGTCTCATACATTTCTACTTATTTTTCAAATTTCAGCTCAGTAGAACTTTCCATACTCTTGTAACTGAATGAATCTACTGATTCTAAAACATTTATACGTCTACCTTTTAGCACCAGGGATGGTTGTGATTTTGCGTTTATTATTTGTCATTATTTAATAATGTCTGTGTCCTGTACTAGACTATAATCTCTGGGAGGAGATGGTACCAAGTTCCATTGATTGTTTAACATCCAAGGTTCACCCAGCACATAATATGTGCTCAGTGAATCTTTGAATCAAAGAATCTATGAATGTCAGAGAGTGTAAAGACATCACTTTTCTATATCAATGCCCTCTGTACAAATTTATGAATATTATGAAACTGTAAAGAGAAAGTAAAGCTAATGGGGAAAAAAGAGAATAAAACCTGGATTAATGGAAGCAGAGATGGTGCTGCCAGTAATAACAGAAGAAACCATCCCAAGAGGTGTAAAATTATGATAAGAAATTATAGGAGGAATTCATGCATCAGCCCACATATCTACACATTTCAAATGATCTTTCCGGAGAACTCTGTGCCAGGTTAAGAGACACTGTTCATTATTGTGATTTGTGAGAATATATGGCAATAGTAGCAAAGTAAGTTGCAGTAACCTGGTATCTTGGATCATAGGTGCAGTTGTTACTGTGCTGACTGCTGAGCTACTCTAAAATAGATGCAAGGATGGTCAAATGCCAGTTTACTTTAAACTTGGTGCAAAATTTGAATGAGTTGAACACCATGACCCTTTGATTTATCATGCAATTTTATACACGCATCATTTCTACAAGGAAATTTCGAAGAAGGAAAAATACTTAGGGTTTGAAATTAAATGTCAAATCCTCAGATTCTCAGGCTATGTGGCAAACTTTATTTCCCCATCATCTGAACTGTCCTAGTTCTAGAACAATGACTGTCTTCTCTGCCTTATAGATCCTGTTTTCTGAAACAATCTTGTTGCATTAGTGCGGCTTTCATGTATACCCACCGAGAGTAAAGCGGGCCCCTCCACTGCGTGCCCAGGTGACTGACAACCAGAAGAGGAGAAGTGTTCAGACTGAATCCTCTTCTTCCCCGTCTCCCCTCACCTCCCAGCCTCCACCGAGGGTGCTAGCATGGCTTTATGTTTTTAGGATTGAGGTTGTCCTAAAGTTAATACATGCTTTATAAATTTAGAAAATATCTTAATTTTTAAGAACATCTTATGCCACTATGTTTCGAACAAATATCCAACCCAATGTTTCTCTGATTATAAGTCACATATGGACGCTGGGCACTGATAGTGTCTATTCTTTCTATCTGTAATTCTCAAGGAAATGATCATAGGGTATTTCAGTATTTAAACAAATGCTCACTGGAAGGATAAAAGGCTTTATTAGCAGATATAATGGCTACCCTGGCTGATTTCTATGCAGAGGATAAATTTGCTCTTTGCTAATCTGGATACAGGGCATTAAGTAGCCAGACTGTGCTGCTTCGTACTGAGTAACTAGGAGATCTTTCCAAGTTCACCTCCTATTCCATTCCAACACTGTGGCATCCTTGAAATGCTCACTGTGCCCGGGTAGTCAAGGCTAAAAGACACAACTTCAGGACCACAGGACACTTCGGGTCATCCCATCATGTATTCATTTTTTATTCATCTTTATGTTAACGCCAGTGAACTTATGGGATAGATGCTGAAGTGTGAGATAGAAAATGCCAGAGGGGATGGATTCAGGGTGCAGCATTCAATAGCCCCCATCAACAGACAGTCTAGTTTCACTCAAAATAAAAGTTCTTCTCACTTTAATGCTTTCCACAGCTCTAGCTCACCGAGATTATGAACTATGAATGTATTTTACTGTCTGCTTACCTTTCAGAGTTTAGATTTGGACTTTCCATCTTTATAAAATATGGATAAATATAGATACATATGGGAAAACAAAACAAAATCATCTAATGTTTTGCTACAAGTGTTTTGTGATTTTAAGCAATTATTTTAGCTTTTCAGGTTCTATTTTCAAATGATTTCTTTGCTCTATTACTTTTGGGTATTTTTTTTTCTTACTAAATGAACAGGAAGAAATCAGGGTGAGGAAGATGCCCCATGCATGGTAGAAAATGTAGCTTTCAACGGGATAAATGCCACTAAAATATTAATAAGCCCTGGCTCAGTTGTCCGCGCCCTGTAGAGGAGAAGCTCACTTTCTCACCAGAGCTAAAGCTTAGGGGAAAGGGAAACAGTGGCAAGTGGTATCATGTCCTGAAATCACACTTATTACAAAAAGAAACCATGATCCCAACAGCTGCTTCACTGGCATATTCATCTGGCACCAAGAAATAAAGGAAGATGGGGAGAAGTATTGGAAGGGGATTTAAAGGTTCTATCTTTCAACTACAACCAAATAAATTGCCTTGGATTAAAATAGTGCAGGTCATTTGGAGAAACACAGCCCAAGGCCCTTTAGGTTTCTAAGGCAGCCTAAATTTCAAATTAATCCCTTCTTTCATGCCTTGCTTCGGAATGATGACTAAGATTAAATATAGAAAAGAAAGGATTTAATTTCAGTTTTACAAAGACTCTTTCAATAGTTTTCAAAAATATGTCTTTCTCTTTGAGCCTTTGCAAAAAAGTTGAACTGCGAATGCATATTGAAGAGCGGTGTGCTGCAGAAACACGCTGGGCTCCCGTGAACTTCTCTGCAGCTGTAAATGCCAGGGCGAGGTCTGGAGGGAGCTGGCATTTTTCATTAAACTCCCCTGTGGTTTGAATCCCAGTGAAAGTCTTGTCCAAGGTTAGGGGGAAGAGGAAAAGAAATGGAAAATGCCCATTTCTACTCAGTTGTAAAGTTGGGTTGTGGGAAAGAGAATAGAGGAGGAAAAGTGAATGTGAAGATAAGGAAACTTCAGGGAGGTTCATAGGTGGGTCACTACAAAAGTTTTGAGATACACAAAACTCAAGAATCATGTACATAAAATTCATAGGGTTGGAAACAAATGAAGCCCTCCCAGAAACACCAATAAGTCAAGCAAGTGGAAACTTTCACGGGAAGGACTCTGTCAACTGTGTTTCTTAGAAGTGAAATTATGGACCATAACATACTCTGTCTCAATACTTCTTTCATGATCCACACATCTACTCAAAAAATAGGAAAGGAGAATTAGCGCTAGAAAGAATATGTGTCTCTCCTTTGATCCCTTCAACTTCTCCCAAATTATTTTGCATTCATAACGATATTAGTCACTAAATTTCTCTTGTAAGTCTTTGGCTTTACAAACCTGGTGTATAGAATTATTTCCAAATTATAGACAGTTCTAATTTATTCAATTATGTCATGTCTATTTTGTATGTAACCACACCATATAAGTATGGAAGGGTGGACAAGAGCCGTTTTCCTTATGAATTAGAGAAGGTAGTTTAAAAGGGGACAAGAGTAGATAATCACAGAACATTAATATAACATTAGAAGATACCAGATGTTTATGCACCAAACTGGTATGAAGGCCAGGAAGTGGAATGCGAGAGAAAGAGCAGTGTGAACCAATATGGGAAGTGGAGGAACCCAACTCTGAGCTGAGAAACGACTAATTGTTAAATATTGAGAAATTCTGTGAGGTGGCTGTCTAAGCTTAGTAAACCTTGGTAGCTTGAACCAGGTCATGGTTGGAGAATTTACACCATGGAAAGTTGTTAACTCTACAGATCAAGATACTTCTAGGAGAGCTGGTTTACTAGTGTACCCCTGTCCTGTTTCTTTGTTAATAAAACAAGAATGAGAGTATGCACCTGCCCGTATTTTGTGAAGGGCACAGTGAGGAGTGAAATGTCGACCATGATGTCTAAACACTGTCGATTCTCAGTAACTGACAGCTGTGGCATAATACTGTGAAGAGATTGGTCCTGTCAAAGGAGCAGCAAGGACAGGGTTGAGTGGTGGATTGGGTTAGCTGAGGATGAAGGATGACATCAGATGTGATTCTTTATCATTCTTTTTTCTTTTTTAACACAAAACATATCCTTTAGAGTAAAAAAAAACATTTAAAAAATCCTTTAAGCATAGGACGTGCTCTAGACTGTTTATCGCAGCTCAATTTACAATTGCCAAAATGTGGAAACAGCCAAATGCCCACCAACCCAGGATGGATTAACAAGCTGTGGTATGTGTATACCATGGAATACTATTCAGCCACTAAAAAAGCTGAAGACTTTACATCTTTTGTATTAACCTGGGTGGATGTGGAACACATTGTTCTTAATAAAGCATCAAAAGAGTGGAGAAGCAAGAATCTTAGGTACTCAATTCTGATATGAGGACAATTAATGACCTAGTACATGGTCAGGGTTGGGGGAAGGGGAGAGTAGAGAGAACGAAGGAGGGAGGGGGATGGGGGTTATGGTGTATGACACACCTTTTGGGGGCAGAGACAATTATAAGAGGGACTTTACCTAACAAATGCAATCCATGTAACCTGCTTCTTTGTACCCTTGATTAATCCCCAACAAAAAAATTTAAAAATTAAAAAAAAATTAAAAAATATCATAAGTAATACTAAAGTTTTCCCATAACAGGCTACTTGCTCTCAATTATTTCTGACATAAGGAGGACTGGTCAGGCTACTGACCAGTGTTTCAAGATCATTTTTGAAATTTAGACTGTGAGAATGATTTGATGCCTCTTCAACGGCGACGTTTCTTTCACTGGATGTGATAGAACCAATTTTGCCCCACTGCAGTGCACCCCAACTGTGCAGCCTATTGTGCTCTCATAGGTAGAAAACTAATTTTAATATTACTTGGTGATTGTTAGCCTGAGTCTGGCAGAATGAAGAGCTTCCTCCCTTCAGGGTCTCTTGCAGCTGTGAACCAATTGTGTCAAATTCTGATCTTCCAAAATCAAGATACCTGGGTTTCCTCACCCAATATCTCTCTCCCTGAAAACATTCCTCCCAAAACACTTCTCCTAAGGAATCTCACTGTTCTCCCCCATTCATGAAAAGAAAATCTAAAGAATAAATTATTACTTCCCAATTTCTTAGTTATTATTATTTTTTTTAGTTTCACGAAATCCTGGTGGCAAAACACTCCATTCACGTTGCAGTTGCTGCCCCATGTTGTTCTTCTCTCCATCCTTTCCTCTCTTCCTGGCAAAAGGATGCTGAGAAAAATATGGTTCAGATTTTTGAAGCCTGGATTATGATTGTCCATCCACTTGAATCAACTTTTCTTGTTATATTTGATGAAGGCGACTAACAGTACATTAATAAGCAGAAGTTTCTCCTGTGATGTACAGAGGTTTCCATGAAAACCTGGCTGCTTGACTCTTTGGGAATTCTCACATTTCCCTTCTCTCAAATGTTAGTGACATTTAATTTGAATATTTGCTAATTTAGCCAAGTAAAAGCAAAATATTATAGATGGATATGAATTTGACCTATAAATAAGGTCTTACTTTTGAGTAAATAGATGAAAAGAGCCCATGGTTTATAGTCCCTCAATCCCATCATAAAATTTTGTCTCAAACCTGCCTGTGGTAACTCCAGTCTGAAAAATATGCCTCCCCTACTCTTTAAAGACCTTTCTCGCTGTCCCAGATGCCAGCACCAAATGCCAGTGCTGACAACTGTAAAATTGCTGTCATCACTCATTAGCAGACATCAAAATGCTCTAATATAATAATACCCTGCCATAATCTGAGCCTGTTGCTCTGTCAATTAAACATGTCTTGCTTGCCAAGTCATGTGATCAATGTTTTGCTGGTTAGGGCTGAAGGAAGCCATCCAGTTAGATTGGAGAAAGGAACACGTCTAAGTTTTTGGCTATGGAGAGAAAAATTCTTTCCATCCACACAACTGCAGTGGAATTCAGAATTCTAGAAAAGCCTTTGTGTGTTTTCTACCAAATGGCTCTCCGTTGCTGAGGTTACAGAATATTCAAGTATCTAATGGAAACACATCCCTACTCAGACAGCATGTTTAGCCTTCTTTAAGGGTTGAGTGCCACAGGCATAGAATCTCTGACTTAATAAAATTTGAGCTTTACCTGGCCGGGTCGATTCTCCTACAAGTTCCTAAGCTGCTCAAAGCTAGGTGAACAGAACAAGCTTTGTTAATTCATTTTCGAAAAGGTCTCCCCCAACTCCATATAAATTAGACTAACTTAATCAAGCTACATGAGAGAAGAGAATAAAGTGTCCTGAACGTCAGCAGAGAAGAGATTCCCCATAATGAGGATTTGCACCTTCTCATGGCATGGACGTCCCAGGAGAGAAAGATTAGAATTGTACGTTTATTACGTATCCTTGGGTAGGGCAGGCGGGAGACTCCAGGCAGCACCGCTTGCTGCCCCACCATAGTGGGTGTTATCTACCACTCCATGTTACAGCATTTGATGGGAATGTCATTTTATAAAAATCTGTCTTTGCAACTGATTATGGGGCTGTGATTAGCCACGAGGACAGTCATCCCAAAGGGTGCAGAAGGGAAACAGGGACTGGGGGTGGAAACCTGCCCGCGACAGGCCTCAGAGAAGCACAGAGAGCAGAAAGAGTCCTTCCCATCTGGGATTCCTGCCAGGCCCACTGCTGAGGCGTCTTCTCCACTGTTACCAGAGAAATAGAATTATCATCCCCTCTGTCTTACAACCTTTGCTTTCCCACGATGTCATTGCCCCAGTTCCACTCCATAGAGATCATTTTTACTAAGTTTCATTTCTACAGCCTAAACTAGGTTTGGGCGCTAACATATATTTTAGAAGCAAAAATAATGCTACGGAATGATCCACAGGGTGAGATAGTGCGAAAGAGAAACCAGTGAGAAGCATCTGATTCCTATTAATAATCAAAGAAGAATATGAAGAGAGAAAACATTTCCCTACATCCTGTGCACATACAAATTAGACCTTGAGAGACCGCGAGTATAGAAGAACGTTGGTCTAAGCCTAAGTAACGTGGTTACTGTAAGAAATTCTAAGGGGCTTTAAATTCGGATTTCAGGTTGCATTCAAAGTGGGGCTTCTTGCTCTCACTGGCCATCACCCATGCTTCTCATGCACTGCCTATCTTCAGATGAGATAAATGAATATCCGGCCTTAAATTCTACTACATTGGTTACTTCTCCTGAGGATGGGCTCACTTTGACACTTGTTTAACATCAACTTTACATGAGGTGATTAAAAAAAAAACCCTCAAATTTAATCTTCACAAACTATAATTGTCACGCTGGGGTCATTTAGACTCCAGCAGTCTCTCTACTTGGTACTTTCAGAAAATTGTTTGCATCGTACTTTTAAAATGAAGAATCCCAGTGGATAAATCAAACTTGAATTTTTGAGAAACCTTTTGCTTTTTAAACATACAATAATTAGAATTTGAAAGGCTGGAGGAATGAGCTTGTTTTCTGTAGACTTAAAAAATTAAGACTAAATATACAAACTCCCAGAAAAGTTGTTCAGTGGGTATTAACATCTAGAAATACTGGGCAGCACCTGTGGCTCAGTGAGTGGGGCACCGACCCCATATACTGAGAGTGGTAGGTTCAAACCTGCCCTGGCCAAACTGCAACAACAGCAAAAAAAAAAAAATAGCCTGGCATTGTGGCAGGCGCATGTAGTCCCAGCTACTCAGGAGCCTGAGGCAAGAGAATCGCCTAAGCCTAGGAGCTGGAGGTTGCTGTGAGCTGTGATGCCATACCACTCTACCGAGGGTGATAAATTAAGACTGTCACAAAAAAAAAAATCTTGCAATCCTGATGTAACGGTGTTAAGGCTGGAGACTATCTAAAACATGCAGAGGCAGGTGCCCTGAAATGCCGCCCCTCACAGTGTTCTTACCTGGGGGTCTGCAACCACCCCAGTTTCCCAAATTTCATCCTGGCTTTCTGCCCAAGTATGTGGCCGTCTGCTACCTTTCAAATGAAGGAAGAGGACGTAAGCAATGGAGGAGTGGTGGAGAAGGAGAAGCTCCCAGAGTGGGTGGGAGGGAAGGAAGGTGTTCTAACTTCGGAACTGCAAGGCGCAACTGACTTTTGGGAACTGGTATATGTGAGGCGAGGACTTGACTTTATTCTCCTTTATTGATGATCAGAAAGTGTGGGAAAGCAATGTTTAAAGGAGAGGCGCTCTCTGCACTTCTCCTTAAAAACCACCCCAGGGCATGGCATGCTGAGGGCGTTTGCTTTCTAGGGCAGGCCCTCTCCCCCCATAAAAAGGCCACCATCTTTCTGATTAAAACAACAGAAAGTTATTCTTTGACAGTTTTAGAGTTTAGAAGTCCAAAATCAAGGTGGTAGCCAGGCCAAACTTCTCCTGACCTTTCTAGCAAAGATCCTTCCTGGACTCTTGGCTTCTGGTTGTTGCCAGTAATTTCTGGCTTCTGTTGCCTTGTACACACGTCGCTCTAACCTCCCCCCCTTCTTCACAGGATATTGTGTTTCCGGATCTCTGTGTCTCTGTACAGAAATCATTCTTGCTGTTCTTTTATAAAGACCTCAGTCATTGGATTTAGGGTCCACATTAATCTGGACCCTAATTTATTCATCAGAACAAATGACATCTGCAAAATCCTATCTGCAGATAGCCTCATGCAACTGTGAGGTTCTGAGTGGATGTGAGTTTCTGTGGGACACTCTGTTCCCCACTTCACCATGTGCACACATGTCACCACACACGGCTCCACGAGTCCCCTGCTGCTTTCCTGCCTCCCCCATCCCCCAAACCTCATCCCCGTCACTCCCCACTTTGCCCCATTCAGACCACTCTCTGCACACCAGACTTCACATCCTCTTTCTATTTTGTGAAATCTTGTTTGGTCACTCAAGCTTAAAGTAATTCCTCTTTTTAAATTTTTTTTCATAGCAATTGCATTTCTATGATTTCTCTAGTAGTTATCCACTTAGTTTTTTTTTTTGTTTGTTTTTGTTTTTTTTCCTAAATGCTTTGCTCACAGTTTTTTCTCCCTGAATTGTTTGAGTCATGAGACCTAAGTTAACTATGTTTATGTTTTACAGGTTTGGGGTTTGTTTCATTTTTTTAACCAAA
>CAUYTI010091193.1:0-13315 GCA_963575145.1 Galago senegalensis | reverse complement strand
TGGTATGTGTCTGGTTTAAGAAAATGAGGTCAGCTCGGCGCCTGTGGCTCAACTGGCTAGGGCGCCAGCCACGTATATCTAAGGTGGCGAGTTCGAATCCCCAGCCTGGACCCGCCAAACAACAATGACGGCTGCAACCAAGGCTGCAACCAAAAAATAGCCGAGTGTTGTGTTGGGCGCCTGTGGTCCCAGCTACTTGGGAGGCAGAGGCAAGAGACTCGATTGAGCCCTGGAGTTGGAAGTTGCTGTGAGCTGTAATGCCACGGCACTCTACCCAGGGGGTAAGCTTGAGGCTCTGTCTCAAAAAAAAAAAGAAAAGAAAAAGTGATTGGTTAAGTTAAATTCTGAGGCTACGGCCTCTTCCATTTGCATTATTTTCCCTATCCACCTGAGCTGGGGATGCTGGAATTGACTGCTTTAGAAATACCTTATTATAAACTCTCTTGGCATGGACTCCCAAAACACCCTGGAGAATTGCGCCAGTTAATCAGCAGTGCTCACCCCTCCAGATCCGGGCACTGCCCTTCTCAGCCTTGTTCTCTCCCCCTGGACACAGACTCCTCACTGATTACAGTACCCAGGTTTCCTCACCCTCGGGTTCAGGTCAGTCGGTAGGAGGTACCAGGAAGAAACCTGAGACTGTGAGGAGGGAGAGATCAGGATACTTGGGCTCACCCGTCTCTCTTTTGCTGCAAGTCTGCGCAGATACATTCCTCCACCCAAGGCCACAGCTGCTGTCTGGCTACCCCATTCCCACCCTTCCAGCTCTTATCAGCTCTGGAATTATCTTTCCCTCCCTTGTCCCTCCAGGCCTAAAAGTGGTAGTGGCTTCCCAGTGTCCCTGGATTCTTCATCATTTCTCGTTGCATCTTTGTGGAGATTGGCCCCTTTGTGGAGATTGGCCCCTCTCCAAGTCACCCTTTATAAATAGTCCCTTCATTAAACTCTTTTTAGTTAAACTCTTAGAGTATGCCATCTTTTCTCTGCCAAGATCTTGACTGTATGAGTACATGCATAGCTATGTGCCTGTGGTTCTGCATTTCAATGAATGTAATTACTATTATTATTCCAGGTTTTTCACTTAACTTATTCTATTTATGTGGTTACTTACAACTTAAATTACCTAACATGTAGGAGGGGCAGTGGGAAGCCAGAAGCTAGCCTGTTGGCACTGCCAGAGACAATATAAACCGGTTTTAAGCAGATTGGCATGTTTCCAGTGGGTTGAGTTGAAAACATTTGAAAATAAATGTGAAACAGGTACATGAAATCTTAATTTACTTTTTTTTTTTTGAGACAGAGTCTCAGTTTATCGCCCTTGGGAGAGTGTTGTGGCATCTCATAGCTCACAGTGACCTCCAACTCCTGGGTCTAGGCGATTCTCTTGCCTCATAACAAGAATTGGCCATCATAACAAGCAAAGGGTCCTGGAGTCTTAACTGGCTAAGCGAGTAAGCTGTGACACTCAAGAATCATTTGTGGGACTTGAGTAGCTGGGACTACAGGTGCCTGCCACAACACCCGGCTATTTTTTTGTTGCTGTTTGCTTGAGGCCAGGTTTGAACCCACCACCCTTGATATATGGGGCTGGCGCCCTACCCACCAAGCCACAGGCGCTGCCCTGAAGTTTTAATTTACTTCCAGATAAAATATGATCCTATTATGATAAGTGTAACTCTATTGTGTATATCTTATTTTCCCAGCTGTATTGAGAACACCGTGAAACCAGGATTTGATGCTACACCTTTATCTTCCTTATCAAACTCAGCAATATAGTAATTGCTTGACAAATATTTAGGGGCTAGATGGATCAAAATAGGTGAAAAGTACAAATACTCAACTGTATTTACTGAGTAGCAGCAGGTTGCTAATGGAGGAATGTGGAGTATATAACCATAAAAGAAGAGAAAATTGCTTTTTAAAATTCAATCCAAAAAAAAGTAAATATAAAGAATGAAACTGAAACCAGACCAGAGGGAGAGAGGGTTAGAAGGACAAGACTAATTTATGAGAACCAGCTAGAAAGGGCAAGGGCAGGAGAGGATGAAGAATGCCAAGTTAGGGCAGCACCTGTGGCTCAGTGAGTAGGGCACCGGCCCCATATACCAAGGGTGGTGGGTTCAAACCCGACCCCAGCCAAACTGCAACAAAAATAGGTGGGCATTGTGGTGGGCACCTGTAGTCCCAACTACTCAGGAGGCTGAGGCAAGAGAATCACCTAAGCCCAAGAGCCGGAGGCTGCTGTGAGCTGTGATACCACAGCACTCTACCGAGGGCAATAAAGTAAGACTCTTGTCTCTAAAAAAAAAGCCAAATTGGTTGGTGGTGCCTGTAGCTCAAGTGGCTAAGGCGCCAGCCATATACACCAGAGCTGGCAGGTTCAAATCCAGCCCAGGTATGCCAAACAATGACAACTACAACCAAAAAAATAGCTGGGCACTATGGCAGGCACTTGTAGTCCCAGCTACTTGAGAGGCTGAGGCAAGAGAATTGCTTAAGCCCAGGAGTTGGAGATTGCTGTGAGCTGTGCCGCCATGGCACTCTATCCAGGGCGACAGCTAGAGGCTCTGTCTCAAAAACAAAAACAAAAAGAAGAATGACAAGTTGGGTGAGTATATGAGGGTAAGGTATAAAGTTGAGAAATTAAACAGAAAACATTGGATTTTTGAAAGCACAAAAGAAAATAAATGGGTTTTTTAAAAATAATGATAAGCAATTACTTTCTTTTGAATCTTTAAGCATTTAATATTAAATACTGAATGCAGATTAAGCAGTCATAGAAACTTAATTTAAGAGAATGTTATAAAGATGTAATAAATAAATTAATGGCATATGAAAGCACTCTGGATTCTTTTCAGTAACACCATTAGTACAAATGCAAGGTGTTATTTCACATTGAATTTATAGGTTGTATATACAATATATACTTTAATGGCCACTGTCTGAAAACAAGCTCAGGAAAGTAGAAGAGGCTGAGGAGAAGTCAAAGATTTTAATCTATGATTACTCATGTTTTACATCTCTTTATGCCTGACCATATTAACTATCAGGAAGTTGTAAAGATGATTTATATAGTATTTATTACATATTTGAGGTCACCGACCGGGTACTTTCACAGGGAAAGCACAGCGCTGGACAATTATTTCCTTCTCTTCATTATAGAAAAGATTTGCATAAACAAGCAGACTGCGCATTTCTCCTTGGACATTTCAGTTTGAACTAACAGGGGGAGTCAGGTCTGCCCAAAGTTAGTATGCCCTCCAGCAACATCACACTCTTTTATATTGTAAATAAGGGGGAAAAATTCTGTTTTAATTTGCAGTTCAAGTCCTGTTAAGAAGGGCAAGTTGGAGTATGCTGATCTAATCACGTGTAGTGCCCTAATAAACCGGGTGGAGGAGGCTGCCTGTGCACTTCTCACTGGAAGGATTCTTAGGAAACTGGCAAGTCTGGGCAATGCCGCTCCAGGCTGGTCTCCCTGGGAATCAAATCATTGCCAACATGCAGTCCTCCTTTTCTTTGCTGCTGATCAATTTTCTTTTTTTTTTCTTTCTTTCTTTCTTTCTTTCTTTTTTTTTTTTTAGAGACAGAGTCTCACTTTATCACCCTCAGTAAGAGTGCTGTGGCATCATAGCTCACAGCAACCTCCAACTCCTGAGTTTAGGTGATTCTCTTGCCTCAGCCTCCTGAGTGGCTAGGACTATAGGCACTCTGCCCAGCTATTTTTTTGTTGCAGTTTGGCTGGGGCTGGGTTCAAACCTGCCACCCTTGGTATATGTGGCTGGTGCCCTACCCACTGAGCCACAGGTGCTGTCCAAATTCCAGTGGCAGGCCCCTAGGCTCAGAGATTTTGTTTTGTTTTTTTTTTTTTGCAGTTTTGGCTGGGGCTGGGGCTTGAACCTGTCACCCCAGGTATATGGGGCCGGCACCCTACTCCTTGAACCACAGGCACCACCCCGATCAATTTTCTGAGATGTGTGTTCACACTACCCTCAGAAACTCTCAGAACTGTATCTGCCATGTCTCACGTGGCCCCAACACTTTCCCCTTTATGGTGGATGTGAGGGTCATACGGTAAAAACAAAGCAATCTCAAAGCTGGCCAGTCAAGCATACACATGGAATCCCAGGGGCTAGGACAGCCCTCACTCATGGTTCAAGCACTACATTCCCCAGATTCCCCTGAATGGTGGGTATCTGTGCTGTTCTAGCCAACCACCTGCTCCATCCACAGGTGTATATTATCCAAGTAGACCCCGTGGCGTCCTTTCTTGATAAGCAGAGTGTGGCCCAGCCTCTATCCCCTACCCCTCCTGGAATCTCTTTCATAGTCTTCCCCAAGAACTGCTCAATACTTTTTGACCTTTTTCTCCTGCCCCTGTTCTCATATTTGTCCTAGTTTGTCATTTATTACCAAGAATATCTAAGTGTAGGAGGTTAGTGGTGTTTAGACCCTGAGGGAGGAAACAGGGAAAGGCAGGGGTCCTCACAGTAGTTTGGCCTCCAAATAGAAAAGCAAACGTAAAATGAGACTGTTTGCACCACCGGCCAAGATTATTCTCTTTTTGACAGATCTGAACTTTATGATGCTAAATAAGTATGTCTCCATCAAAGCCTTGAGTCACATTACATAAGACCTCTTCCATTGCACTAGCTTTGGGAAAGGCTGTCACCTCCAGAAATGGTAGCGGCTGGGTTCAGGAGCAAAACCTTCCTGCTCCATACACTGGAGTTTGCCTGTCCTACGGCCTTACACTGCTTTCCATGATCCCCCCCCCCAACTCTATCATTTCTCCCTACCCCTTCTCATGTATCTCCTGAATTCCCTACTTCAGGATCACATACTCTCTTGCACACTCCTTAAGCCAGACACAGAAAGACAAATGCATGACTTCACTTAAATAGAATATGAAAAAAGGGCTCAAGGTAATGCCGATTGATCAGCTTTGAAGGGGGGAGGTCAGACTTTCCACATGAGTGCTGATGAGTGTGTTCATTTCATTGTGATCATCATTACACAATGTATACATACATCAAATCCCATTGTACACTTTGAATTTATACAATCTTCATTTGGTAATTAAATATTTAAAAGGGAGAGATGATATGGTGGAACCCATAGCTCAGTGGGTAGGGCGCTGGCCACATACACCAAGGCTGGTGGGTTCAAATCTGACCCGGGCTAGCTAAAAAAACATCAATGGCAACAACAACAACAACAAAATACCCAGGCATTGTGGTGGGTGCCTACAGTCCCAGCTATTTGGAGGCTGAAGCAAGAGAATCACTTCAGCCCAAGAGTTTGAGGTTGCTGTGAGCTGTGACGCCATAGTACTCTACTGAGGGTGACATAGTGAGACTCTGTCTCAAAAAAAAAAAAAGGGGGGGAGAGAGACGATAAATTTTGCCACTTGATTGCTTATGCTTCCAAATTCTTCTGTCACACCAGTTCCCATGTTCTGCGATGCCTTCAGGATCTCTGGGCTATTGATCCCATTGCTTTCCCTTCTCACCTTGACATCTTTTGTTTCCCTATCCCACCCTAGACTCCCTCCTGCCTTTGTCCATCTATTCCACCCACAACCACATTCCTTGTGTTTGTGCCCAGGTGGCTGAAGGCTGCTGGAAAAACCCTCTTGGTGTTACTGTGGCACCGATTTTGCTTCAGCCTTTAGTATCATTTGTCAATTTTATGAAGTTTCTCTAGTAAACTCTTGTTCTTATTCTCCGGGATGGTTACTTCAAACTATTTCCACTATTTCTACAACTTCCCATCTGTTCCACTTCCTTATTCTCGGCTGATGATGTCAATTTCTGGTTGACAGAACGCGCCTGAAAGTTGTCCACACCCAAATCCCTGAAATCTAAGAATGCATTGTATTACATGGCAAAAGAACTTTGAAGACGTAATTCAGATTATGAACTTTAAATAGCAAGATTAGCCTGGATAGGTGGGCCCAACTTAATCCCATGATGCTTTAAAAGCAGATAACACTCTCCAGCCAAGGCAGAGGGGTGTGACCTGGGAAGTGAGAAAGATTCCAAGTGTGAAAGGATTGCACACACTGTTACTCTATCTGAGACAGATGCCTTCAGGAGCTAAGGGTGGCTCCCAGCTGACAGCTGACAAGGTGTTAGGAGTTGATCCTGTAGCTACAAGCAGCTAGATTCTGCCAACCATCAGAATGGGCTTGGACACTTGCTAGAGCCTCCAGCTGACCAGCACTTTGATTTTGGCTGTGTGAAACCTGGACATCAGAAGCCACCTACAGGACTTCTGACTTGCAGAACTGTGCAATAACACATTTGTGTTGGTTCAGGTTGGTAAGTTTGTGATCACTTTTTGTTTGTTTTGAGACAGAGTCTCACTTGGTCACCCTCAGTAGAGTGCTTTGGCATCATAGCTCACAGCAACCTCAAACTCCAGGGTTCAAGAGATCCTCTTGCCTTAGCTTCCCAAGTAACTGGGACTACAGATGCCTGCCACAATGCCTAGCTAGTTTTTAGAGATGGTGCTCAGGCTATTTTCAAACCTGCCTGGAGGCAACCCATCCCCTGCAGCCTCCCAAGTACTGAGATTACAGGCATGAGCTACCACACCAGCTGTGATCACTTGTTATAGCAGCAAATGAAAACTGATACATACCTCCTAACTAACAGAAAAATGGGAGCATAGAAAGGAACTTTTCCAACTTTCTACAAGCAGTCTATGAACACAGCTGCACCACTCTCATGCTTTTCTCTTTTCTTCCCCCCCCCCCTGTTGTATTGGAGTTGTTTCTTCTCATCTCCTCAACTTGTGGCCCCCAACCCCTGGGCCAAGGACTGGTACAAGTTGTAGCCTGTCAGGAACTGGGCTACACAGGAGGAGGTGAGCAGTGGGCGAGTGAGTGAAGCCTCATCTGTCACTGTCTCCCATCACCTCCTCATGGGACTGTCTAGTTGCAAGAAAACAAGCTCACGGCTCCCACTGATTCTGCATGATAGTGAATTGCATAATTATTTCATTATATATTATAATGTAATAATAATAGAAATGAAGTACACGATAATTGTAATCCACTTGAATCATCCCAAAACCATCTCTCCCACCCAGTCCATGGAAAATTTATTTTTCATGCAACCAGTCCCTGGCACCAAAGAGGTTGGGGACTGCAATCTTTGACCATTGCCTCTTTCTGTGTTCTGGATATTATGCCCTTCTTCTTCTTCTTTTTTTTTTTTTTGTAGAGACAGAGTCTCACTTTCTTGCCCTTGGTAGAGTGCCCTGGTGTCAGATCAGAGTGCAGTTTGGCCAGGGCGGGTTTGAACCCACCACCCTGGGTATATGGGGCTGGCACCCTACTCACTGAGCCACAGGCACTGCCCTCATTCCCTTCTGAGGTGTCTATTGACTGTCCTCCCCATCATCTCTCTCCTCATCACCTTATTTACCAAGTCTTTCCCATCAGCATACAGTCGGGGACAAGACACTCCCATGCCCCTCTAATTTCTGCTTCCTCTTTCTTTCCTTTTATGGATGGTCATTTACACAGATGTCGTCATATCATTACACCCCTGCTCTAACCAGGAGGAAGTCAAGTGATAGAGGCTCAGGACAGAGCCCCATCCTAAATATTATGTTACAGAATTATCTGTTCCACATTTATTCTGGGAGAATGGCAAGTAATAGATTTTTTGTTACTAAAAATGTGCACTACAACAGGGATTCGTTTACTAACTGAAACTGGACAAAAGAGAGACACGACTGAGAAGAGGGAAGAGGTAAAATATTCCCGACTTCTCTCAATTCTTTTTCCCAGTTTGGTTTTTATTTGCTAGCTTCTTTCTTTCTTTCTTTCTTTTTTGAGATAGAGTCTCACTCTGTCATCCTCTGTAGAGTACTGTGGTGTCACAGCTCACAACAACCTCAAACTTCTGGGCTTAAGCAATTCTCTTGCCTTAGCCTCCCAAGTAGCTGGGACTACAGGTGTCCGCCACAACGCCCGGCTATTTTTTGTTGCAGTTTGGCCAGGGCTGGGTTTGAACCTGCCACCCTCGGTATATGGGGCCAGCGCCCTACCCACTGAGCCACCCCAATTTGGTAGTTTCAAAAGCAAGTAACTTCTTCAATGTGTATGTGTATATATGTGTGTGCATATATTAAGACAATAGCTTTCAGTTATCACTAACATAATTCACTCATTTAAGCTGCACAACTCAATGATTTTTAGTATATTTGAAGTTGTGAGACTATATTACTTTGCTAAGGCTGCCATAATAAAATACCAAAGGCTGGGTGTTTTTTTTTTTTCTTTTTAGAGACAGAGTTTCACTTTGTCACCCTCCATAGAGTGCCATGGCATCACAGCTCACAGTAACCTCCAACTCATGGCCTTAAGTGATTTTCTTGCCTCAGCCTTCCGAGTACCTGGGACTACAGGCCCCCACCACAATGCCTGGATATTTTTTTTGCAGTTTGGCTGGGCCGAGTTCACCACCCTTGGTATATGGGGCCAGCACCCTACTCACTGAGCCACAGGTGCTGCGCAGGCTGGGTGGTTTAAACAAACTGAATCTACTTTCTGTTTTGGAGGTTAGCTGTTCAAGATCCACAAGACAGCAGGCTGGGTTCTCCTGCAGCCTCCCTCCTGGCCTTGCACATGGCTGACTTCTTGCTGCATCCTCACAGCCTCTTCTCTGTGCACATAGCCCTGTGTCTGTGTCCAATTCCTCTTATACGGACATCAGCCAGACTGGATTAGGGCTCACCCAAACTGTCTCATTTTAACTTAATATAGTCACATTCTGAGTACTGGGGATGAAGGCTTCACATATAAATTTGGTGAGGCTGGGGGGTGCATAATTCTGCCCATAAGAGTAAGCCACCAGCAGTCTACACACAGCTGGGTCACTCCCCTGCTTTCTCTCTTTCCCCACGCTGTATGGGAGGAGTTGTTTCTTCTCATTGCTTCCATCTGTGTTGTTGGATGCTATTTCCTCCTAACTTCTCATGAACCTTGACTTTTTTTTTCTTTTGGTTTTGGAGGGTTTTTTACAATTTCAAATTAATATGAAGGAAGAAATTTTGAGGTTACATTGTTCTCATTTCCAAGGTAAAGTTCAAGTTGTAGGAGAGCCCCTCACCCCAGGAGGTGTGCTGAATACCTTCTCACTGTGCACATTAGGTGAGATCCCCACAAAAGCCCTCCCTCTGGCCAATTGCCCTCTCCCCCTCTCCTCCCTTCATCCTTCTCACTCCTCCCCCTTATTAGACTCTATTTGTGTTTTATCATTCGTATGAGTTTGGTTTCATAATAGTATTGAGTACATTGGAGACATTTGGGAATTCTCAAAGTTGACTTTACATTTGACCCCTCAATCCCATTATTAGATATCTACCCAGAAGAACAAAAATCATTTTACCACAAAGACATTTACACCAGAATATTTATAGCAGCTCAAATCATAATTGCCAAATCATGGAAGCAACCCAAAGGCCCATCAACCCATGAATGGATTAACAAATTGTGGTGTACTTATACCAGGGAATACTATTCAGCTAAAAAAAGGTGGGAACTTTTTCTTTTTCTTTTTATTTTTTAAATTTTTGTTTTAAAGACAGACTTTCCTTCTGTTGTTCCAGGCTACAGCAACCTCAAACTCCTGGGTTCAAGTAATCATCCTGTCTCAACCTCCAGAGTAGCTGGAATTACAGGTGCCCACCACGATACCCAGGAAGTTTTTCTATTTTTAGTGGAGATGGCTCTCACTTTTACTTGGGCTGGTCTCAAACTCCAGAGCTCCAGGTACCTCCTGCCTTGGTCTCTCAGAGTGCTGGGATACAGGTGTGAGCCACAGCCTGGCAGGAACCTGGACTCTTATTATCCTCCCCTCATCTCTATCCCTGTCTCCCTCTCCACTGATTCCCTCCCATCACCATTTCATCAATTTTAGAACACTTTCATCACCTCAGAAAGAAACCCTGTACTCATCAGCGTCCAGGAAGCCAACTCACTGTGGCCCCCTGCTGAACTGGCTCTTGCTTACCTACTCCAGCAGGATTCTACCCTGCCACAGCATAACCAAACTTCCTTTGGTTAAGGTCAACAAAGGCTTCCAAGTCACCAAATCCAATGGATTTTTTTTTTTTTTTGAGACAGAGTCTTACTTTGTCACCCTTGATAGAGTGCGGTAGCGTCACAGCTCACAGCAACCTCCAGCTCTTGGGCTTAGGCGATTCTCTTGCTTCAGCCTCCTGAGAAACTGAAACAACAGGCGCCCACCACAACACATGGCTTTTTTTTTTTCTGGCTATATTTTTTTGTTGCAGTTTGGCTGGGGCTGGGTTTGAACCTGCCACCCTCGGTATATGGGGCCGGTGCCCTATTCACTGAGCCAGAGGCGCTATCCAGACATTATTTTTTTAAAACAGTGACCCTGTTCTTGCAAAAAGGACTTTTGTAGTCTTTATTTTACTTCTCTCTCAGGAGCATTTGATATAAATGCCCATCCCATCTTTCACAAAAAGATACTTTTCCTTAATGCCACATTCTCCTGGTTTTCTTCTCTGGTTGTGTACTTCTGACCTCATTTGCTGTGCTCTCTTTCTTTCCCCATGCTATAATGTTGGGTTCTCCCTTGGAACTTTTCTCACTCTTAGCAGGCCATTCCATTTTTTCATGGCTTCCATTATTATATGCTGACTATTCTCCAGTCCATGCCTCTTTTTCTGAATTCCAGACCAGTACCAATGGCTCACTTTACATCTCCATTTATACATCTCACATCTCAAACTCATCAGGTATAAAACTCATCAGGTTTAAAACTCATCATCTTGCCTCCAAACCTGAAAAGAGTGAGAAAAAATCCAAGGCAGAAGCCAACATTATAGCATAGGGAAAGAAGGAGAACACAGCAAATGAGGTTAAAAATATACAACCAGTCTTGGCACCTGTAGCTCAGTGGCTAGGGCGCCAGCCACATACACTGGAGCTGGTAGGTTGGAATCCAGCCAAGGCCTGCCAAACTACAACAAAAAATAGTCGGGTGTTGTGGTGGGCACCTGTAGTTCTAGCTACTTGGGAAGCTGAGGCAAGAGGATCACTTAAGCCCAAGAGTTTGAAGTTGCTGTGAGCTGTGATGCCACAGCACTCCACTGAGGGTGACATGGTGAGACTCTGTCTCAAAAGAAAAATACATAGTATTTTTTTTTGGCTACATAGTATCCCATAATTCTGAGTTACCCCATATGGGCTTGTTCCTTAAGGCTTATTTGTTCATTTGTTCATTTATTTATTCACTCAGTCAATGATTGCATGCTAGGCGCTGTGTTGGATGCCAGGAAAAATAAGGAATGTTGCAGTAAACACCCTCATGCAAATTTTTTAAAAGCTTTCCCATTGCTGAGACTTACGTTTGAGATGCACTTGGTGATTCTTAGATAAACCACCAGGGGCACAAAGTGGGAACTCAATAAAATTTGTTGGTATGTTTTGGTATGTCCAGACCAGGAGTAGTTTTAAGAGGGGCTAATATCATAGATATACTTTCCTAACTTCTGTATGTTTTATCAAACCAAAGAAATATCTATAAAACTTAGCTTACAGTGTGCACGGGTTTAGAGAAGACAACAGACAAGAACACGCTTAACTATTAGCTCTTTTTTCTCCCTTAGAGCATTTGGCACCATTATTATCATTATTATTTTTTTGAGACAGAACCTCAAGCGGTTGACCTGGGTAGAGTGTTGTGGCATCACAGCTCATAGCAACCTCCAATTCCTGGGCTTAAGCAATTCTCTTATGTCAGCCTCCCAAGTAGCTGGGAATACAGGTGCCCGCCACAATGCGCAGCTATTTTTTGTTTGTAGTTGTCATTGCTGTTTGGCAGGCCCCGGGCTGGATTTGAACCTGCAGCTCTGGTGTACGAGGCTTGAGCCTTAGCCGCTTGAGCTACAGGTGCTGAGCCGCATTTGGCACCATTATTATTATTGCTTTTTTTTTTAAACAGAGTCTCACTATGTCGCCCTGAGTAGAGTGCTGTAGTGTCACAGCTCATAGCAACCTCAAATTTTTGGGCTTAAGCAATTCTCTTGCTTCAGCCTCCCAAGTAGCTAGGACTACAGGCACCTGCCACAACATTCAGCTTTTTAAAAATTTTTTTTGTTGCAGTTGTCATTGTTGTTTTAGCAGGCCCAGGATGGGTTCGAACCTGCCAGCTCAGTGTTTGTGGCCAGAGCTCTACCACTGAACTACTGGCACTGCTGGCACCATTATTTTTGAAAGATGACAATTATGAATTTAGACAATTTTGATATGTTGTAAGAACAAAGAGTGCAGCTAAAAAAACAAAATACAAAAAAAGCACTCCCTTCTGTGAGATGTCACCATTTTTCAAAACATAGAAATTAAAATGAATAATTTGCTTTCTCATGCTGACAATGAATAGATTGAAAAAAATTCATGCAATTCATTCACAATTTTGCTTGTATATTTATACAAGTATATTTACTCCGGAATATTTTAAGTGATGTAATGAAATGACCTAATTATTCATTTCACGATATTTAAACTGAGGTTCAATAGTAACCACACATTCAAAACTGTCCATTAAACAGCCTTCCGTACAGAGACCTGTGATGCGGGCAGAGGCAGACAGGACTTGGCAGGCTTTGTTCGGTGCTTTTTGACTTTATCTGGAGACATAGGCCAAAAAGCCCACAACAGCAACTTTTGAGATCTGTAGAAAATTTTATTTATACACATCTCCATAATGACCAAATATTTGGGTCATGAAGTAAAACATTCACCCAAACTTGCCTGTGTGTGGCTACACATTTAAACACGGTCACTCTGTCTTACTCATGGATAGGACGTTCAAACTTCAGAATTAGATCCGTGAGTGTCTATAAAAAGTGTTGTTTTGAATTTCTACTTATTTTGTGCATCCTAGCAAACCAGTCCATTTGCTATGGACTTTTGGGCAAAATGCTTGGGCTTTGTAAAATTGAAAACGAGCTCTTAAGTGAAAAGGACAAATAAACCCAAGATAAATAAATTTCAATTGGTGTTCTTTTCTGGGTCCTAACCTGCCTGTAGCTTTAAAGGAGTGCATTTTCCACAGCAATGATGTTGAACCTTTGGTTAATTTCAGGAGCATTTTCATTTGGGGGAAATTTCTGAATTGTGACATCTTTTTTTTTTTTTTTTGACAGAGCCTCAAGCTGTCCCCCTAGGTAGAGTGCTGTGGCATTACAGCTCACAGCAACCTCCAATTCCTGGGCTCAAGCGAGTCTCTTGCCTCCGCCTCCCAAGTAGCTGGGACCACAGGCGCCC